>JACSZP010012000.1:0-18806 GCA_016161895.1 Pinna nobilis
CGATACTTCAAACGATTAATTGAGTAAATAAACATCTTTTAAACTGAGATATACCGGCTATTGTGTGTTTTTGTACCTACAATGCAGGTGAGGTGACAACATCTGGCAAGCACACTTGTCGATGTTTTGACAGAAATTAATTTCGAGACAATGAGTCAAATTACCTTATTTAGGTACAATCGGGACCAGAAATTCAGTTTGACTCGAGCGAAGTTTCGACTTAATGAAATTTGACTCAAACGGAGTAAAACTACAAAGATAAAGAAGGAAAAAGAATGGGACCGCGAAATTAGTTCGACTCAAGCGGAATTTTGACTTAACCGAGTTTGAGATAACGAGTTTCGACTGTATTTTTATAAATTTAAATAGGCATAATTTTAAAAGCATGCAGATTACATGTAGACTTTTCTTTTCTGAATTTCTACTGGACAACAGGGCCAGTTCAGACAAGAAATTTACTGGCCCAATGGATTATTTACTGGCCATGTACCTGCGGACCAGTGCTAATTTCCAGGCCCTGTGGTATACATGTAAATACAACATAAATGTATCAAATGAGTATAAGTGTAAATTTTAGTAGGAGTTAAAGTGTAAATTAGTGTTAATTAAAGATATTAATGTTTCCAGTGATTTTTGCCTATTAAGCCATGATTGACAGGAATTGTTGTTGTTGCGTTGTTGTTTAACGTCTCACTCAAGAATATTTCACTCATATGGAGACGTCACCATGTGCCGTTGAAGGGCGACAAATTTTGCCTGTGCTTGGCACTGCTGGCTGTAGAGCAGGGAGGGTTCTTTAATGTGCCAACACCTACTGTGACACGGGACCTCGACTTTTACTGTCTCATCCGAAAGACAGGGACGGCCAACCGCGGAGTGTCGACTGTGGGAATCAAACCCCGGGCCCCTCAGCTGGAAGTCGAACACGCTAACCACTCGGCCACGGAGGCCCCACAGGAAATGTAGTCATATAATCATACTATTACTCTTCCATCTCATATCTGGCATCACATCACAAACTATGTGTCAAGTAGAGGAACAGGTATGATGACATGGCTATGGTGTACTGAGATGTAATTCTGCTTCTCAATACTTTTTTGTGTTTTTCAGGTATTTATTCTGTAGATCTAGTCAATGATAGTCTTTATGAATGGAGTGTTAAATTGAAAAAGTAAGTATTTCTATGCCCGTATTTTAGGTAAGGAAATTGAGTTGTTGTCAACAGAAATGTTTATAGTCATGATTATTTATTATATTCTGTTACAGCGAAAATTTTGATATTTACTACTCCAGAACACAGTTTTTTTGGGGGAGGAGGGGGAGGGCTCAGGAATCACTCTGTCTATCAATATTTCAATGTCCGATCTTCTGTATGATATGATGGAAGGAAAACGTATCTTGACCAGTCATTATCTATGACTCAGGGGTGTGTCATAACCTTGAAAAGTATGTGCCTTGATCTAAGGTCATATTTACAAGATCAAGGTTAGTATTCACATGGCAAAAACTCTCATCCAGGTTAAAACTCCATCCTTAATCATGAAGGGAGTAAATATTTCATGTATTTCATTCTTGACCCAGGGGCATGATTTGACCTTGAACCAAGGTCACATCTACAAGGTACGTCGCAAACATTTTCAGAAATATGGTCTGGACCTTGTCATTCTTTTTTTTTNNCCATTATTCTTTTTTGCCATCTTTACAATATGGAGTGATTTAAACCTTCTGCTCCTCTGGGTATTTATCTCGTTAGGACATTTCTGATTTGTTCCCCATGTAGATGTACTGATCTTTTATATGATTACTTTTGCCAGAGTTGACAATGATAGTCCACTACACAGAGATCTGCTGCAATATAAAGAAAAAGAAGGCAGAGACTATATCTTGTTAAATTTTACATTTAAAGTAAGTTCGTTATTTTCATACTGTGTCAGTTTTACTCTACTAGTAAAAATTGTGAGTGCTGCCATCTGTCCGTAAAAATTACACAAAAATCAAAATCCAGGACTGATAACTGATTTTTTTCATGATTTATACTTTTAAGGTCATTTTTGTGATCCAGAACAAATCCAAAACTAAAATGCAACTGATCACGTGCCAGTCAAAAACTCGTGGCACTTACTTCACAGCAAATTCCAAATAAATCATGATAGGGAAAGGCATAAAATAAATGTCTTTAACTAAGTACTAGGTTGCAAATCAGATTCAATGAGGAGAAAATCAGCCAAATAAGTATCTTTTATTCTTAATTTATCACATAACACGTTTCTACTCATTTGCCATTTTCCTGTACCTTGATGCACCTGCAATTTCCAGATCTATTTCAGAAAATCTCTCTTCTGAATCTTAACTAATAATGGAAACAGCATATGTAAAATAAATCTGTTTTATTGTAAGCAGCAGTTTGGATGCCTCATTTACTAAAAAAGTCCTGTAATTCGATATATGATTTGAATCATGAGCTTGATTGGCAATTTTGTCCAAATGTGCTTTGAATTTAGTCATGTGATGATGAAAGTCACATGACTGATAAAGGTCCTTAACGTTATCTTGGAAATGACCTATATTTGTTTTATTCATTCAGGACAATTTTCTGTTTGAGCTTCCTTTTGTGTGTGTTATTTTGTCATGCTACATGTTATTTTTCTTTCCTTCAGGACAATTTTCTGTTTGAACCTCCTTTTGTGTGTGTTATTTTGTCATGCTACATGTTATTTTTCTTTCCTTCAGGACAATTTTCCATTTGAGCCTCCATTTGTGCGGGTCATCACACCAGTTTTACACGGAGGATATGTATTAGGAGGTGGAGCTATATGTATGGAATTGTTGACAGCACAGGTAATTCATACCAAGTTTTGATACTTGATTTATAACTCTGTACGAGGTGTCTAGGACTTGGTCCTTGTAAAGTTTTGAAACTTAAGCTGTAACTCTACAGGAGGGGGTCCAGGGCTTAATCTTTGTTAAGATTTGATACTTTGTAAAGTTTTGATACTTGAGCTAGGAGGGGTCCAGAGTTTGATTCTCAATAACGACACCTCTACCTCTCTCATGCATTGGATGAAAAAGGAAAAAAATGATGATATTTCACAGCAGACTTTCGCATGTTAGAGATCCATCACTGCTTCATGGCATTGAGTCCAAAGTATAAACAACAATGTGCAGCCATTAATTGGCATTTGGTGAAGTGTCCATGTAAGTGATTGATTCTTGAACTTGCTGTTTAACAAAAGTGAAACAAATAGAATTTTTGGTAATCAATAAATTGCAAAATAAAAGCATGATATTGTATAAAACTTACATATCAATAGAGTATAACAGAATGAGGAAATATATCAACTTGACAATATTTCTAAAATCTGTTCGTACTTCAAATACCGATAGTACTTAAGTGCCATGGACTGAGTGATATTGTATTAGTGTTTTATGAACAGGTTAACTATTTTGTGGATTTATTCAATGACAAAGTTGATCATATTTGCATAACAAAAGTACTTCAAATCAGACAATAAAACTCAAATCCTTGTTTCAAGTTTGAAGAACTGATTTGATTCCGTTGCACAAACAAAATGTACTTAAGCCTATACAGGTGAATTTTGTAAAGAAAACGTTGCCCTTGTTTTTCTATCAACTACAGTCAGTATATACTGACACATTTCTATAATAAATACACCATAGCCATTGTTTACATCAGTTGTTCAGGTTTTATTGATGTTTCTTGCGCTATAAATATTTGTGACTCATCTGATTTTCTTTTAAGTGACATACATGTACATGTACATGCATTATTCAAACCATTTAGACTTTCACCTTTTGTCAGGGCAGTTTACAGCCTCACTAGAACCTACATTTATTACAATTTATATGAGAGAGTTTGCCAGCATAATTGGGTAAGGTTAATGATCTCTTTTTGGGACACTTGTAACCGGATTCTCTCCTCCACCAATATCAAAAACTGCCACCATATGACTGACAGACTATGAAATGTAGTGTAAAGCAAAACTCAACAAAACATGTACATTATATAGGGATGGACAAGTGCCTATGGAATGGAATCTGTGATTCTTCAGATCTCTGCTACACTTGTGAAAGGAAAAGCAAGAATACAGTTTGGAGCCTCAAAGGTTTGTCTGATGTATCGTATGTTACAAAGTTATCTTGTAGTAGTCCAATCTCATATGATAGTCAGTGGAATGATGTAAACAAAGTCAAATGAAACAGAAAACTGACCTTGATGAACTACACAACCCATGCATCATATCAACCCAATCTGCATTAATTTGATGCTTTAATGATATTTCAAAGAAGTACCAATATTGGTCTTGTTCAACCCTTGCTTATGAGTAATTAAGGGTTACCATGTGACTGTTTTACAAAAACTGACAGGGTATCGGCGAATCCCGTCAGAAATGAAGTGTCACCGCGAGGCCTCAGCCAACACCCACAGTGACACGCGACCTCGGTTTTACTGTCTCATCCAAAAGACGGGGACGGCCAACCGCAGCCAAGTCGAATATGCTAACCAATCGGCAACGGCAGCCCTTTCTCAAAACTAAAATTAGTCTCTTCCTCTACTGTCAAGTTTCCGAGATTATTACTTAATATCGAACAGATACACAATACAAAAGACCAGAATTTGAGACTTATTCTATATGAAGTCATTTATTACTATGAAATATGACATTGGGACCCCCCCCCCCCACCTCCACGTTTCATCTATAGTGGACTGTAATTGGAACGAGCTTTAGATTATACTCTACATTCAAGGTCATTTTTCAACGTTAAATTTTCACCTTGTTGTAATCCATACGCACCAGGAAGTACACAATATGAGTGAAATTTTGATTCTACAGAAAGGGTCAAAATAAGGTTCCGTTTTATGTTCAGGTAGGAGATAGAAAAGGAAATATCTACATTGCCATGTTTAGATATGGATGTAGTGTTTTTAAAGATGATCTTTTAAAGGTTAATTTAGTCGAATATAGATTTGCATTTGTTGTCATTGATGTGAAGACTCCCACTATCTGCAGAGTTCCCCACGGTTTCATATTCAAAGAAACTATCTATTTGTTACTTTAAACCAATACCAGCCCTTAAGAGTTTACTAGTTGTTATTCGGTGATTCTACACTGTGTTTTGAAGATAATGAAAAAATCTTGTTATCTATAAATAAGTTATATAAGTTTTTGGTCATTTCAAAAAGATTTACTTCTTAAATTGGGTCTAATATGTATTATCATTGTAATAATCTATTTTTTTTCTCTTTTTCTTCCTGTTTTCATTCCGTTTTTCTGTCCTCATTCCGTTCACCTTTACTTGTTAATTAATTATTGAATGAATATATATATATATAAAATATTCGTTGTATGTAGCGCCGTCTGCGACACATTATTATCCTGTTATCATGCTAGGGAGGGGGCCCATATAATGTTGGTAACACTCATGCCCAATCCCATTTATGATTAATGAAATAAAATGTGTTAGAACAAAAAACCCCTTAAGAATGCCAATAGCGCTTTCATGCCTACATGCAGTTCTCAGGTGACTATAATAGAATTACCTTGACAAGGTTGTCACGATGAAATGTCGTCGACACATGTGAGCGTTGATTTGAAGGCAACAGCAAGAGTTCTTCTAATGTAGTAGCTACTAAATAAACTCCAACAGTCTCGGTTAAAGTAAGCTTTTCGTAAATTCTACGGTCAGTACAATGATATGGTTTGCCGATACGACCTGTCTTGGTTCAAATGCTGTCCGACATTTTTCATAATGGTTGTTAGACCGTTCTTTACATACTGATTTTACTACAGATTACTCCATTTACCTGATCAAGATATAGGGCTCACAGCGTGTGTGATCGGTCAACAGGGGGTGTTTACTCTTTCTAGGCATCTGATCCCACATCTGGTGTATCCAGGGTTCGTTACCTTTACTTTTTTATCAGCTAATAGAGGAGAACAATTTGTCCACATGGGAATTCAAAGGACCACGAAATAGTTTGGCCGACACGACCTAGTGTTTAGCGCGCTTGACTTCTGATCGTGGGGTCTGGAGTTCCAATCCGAGCCACACAAGGGTCGGCTTTCCATGTCTTTTGGCTGACATAGTAAAAGGTGGGGTCACTTTTGACAGCAGGTATCGGTTCGTAAGCGCCGAGGATATGCAAAATGTGTCGCCCTACACGGGCAGACGGGGCGGGGCGTTAAACAACAATTCAACAAAACAACCAACATCAACCTATGAGTTTTTGTATCAGAGTGGTGTTTAACAAAGTAACTTTTGAATGACTGATAATTGTTACACTCTATGAACACGACTCGAGATGGCGACTTCACTTCTTTTATTAATTATATTACGCGGGAAATATTCAAGGGAGATAATCCCTAGTATACAATTGTAATTGGTAACCTCTAATTCAAATATGTACTTTTGTGTATACTATACTTAAACTATCATTACAATAATCATCCTCTTGCCACTTTTTGTTGAAGAAGAAATTTTAGTATTTCAAAAACTCCAGCCTTTAATTTATTATAAGAGATTGTCGTGTAACCTGTTCTATAGTCAAACGTTTTGATGCTGTTTAATTCAGAAACGTTTTGCAACGTGAAACTCCACACTTTTGAACCCGATTCATATCTATTGAGGCGGATTTTGCTCTTGTTGATGTTTTTTTTTTAGATTCAGTGGTTGCCGTCGGCTATAGAATATTGTAATTCCTTAAATAATTTGTTGATATTTACGATTTTATTTTTCAAAATTGTAATGAATCTTTGCAGCGTTGTGGTTCCCTGGGTTGCGGGTAACAAAGAGTAGAATATTATTTGAGTAACTATTTTATTTTATTTTTGCGCGTGTTGCGTAATATTGAAGCTGGAAGCGATTTTTTTCTATCTATCCTAAATGTGATGGGTTTTTCTAGTAATTGTGCTTATCAGATAGATTTTTGAGTTCTGGTAATCTCTTTGCGTGGAAATTCTCATTGTTTACAATGGAGCACAACCGTGTTACGATGCTGAAACGGCATGCGACGGGCGATAAGTACAAAAATCTTAATATTGAGGCGTATCTGTTGCCTTACAACAAATGCCAGTATGATACTTTCACCATCATATATTGTATATAATATTGCGATATATACACATGCACTAATGTACTTACGTTGTGTACCTGGAAAGCTGACTATTCGTCCAGAACAGGCACTTGTTGAAAAAGCTGGAAAATTTTTTAATGGTACAACACATACAAGTACAAAGGAAACCATTTAATTTAATCCTCATACATGTATATTGAAATACCGAAAACTTTGAAATCATTGAAATTTCACGGCGGAAGCACTTTATTATTATCATATTTTTAATATCTAAGGAAAAGTATTCCCCCTTGGGTTCTTGGAATTGATATGTCTGAATCAGGTAATAATCTGTCTTTGTTTACTTACCTGTGACACTTATTGTATATTTACAATTTTATGAAATAGAACTACAGGTACTTAGCTCTGATGAATATTCAATTATCACCAAAATAAATTTGACAAAAATGATGTCCCACTTGACATAAAAACTATATTACTCAGCGGAGCATATACAGTGAGAGATAACGATTCATCATATGTTTAGCAGTATACAATATCCTTGTGAACGCAGAACATACGCTGACATGTAACACCTTAGACCTATCGTTATAAAAAGAGAGAGACCCTTATAAAAATATATGATGGCGGAATTAACGACCGCTTTCGAATATGAATGCCGGCGTTTTGTTTAAGGGAAACTTTTCTATTGCCAACAATTTTACCAACCCTATGAATGCAAAATGTAAACGATACACAAAAGAATTCTTCAAATGAGAAACAAATTACAAAATTTTCAATTATATGTTGTTCCTTGACTCTGTGGATATGTATATCGTCACATTTATGAAGAAAGTATTCCGATCGTTTCATACATTAAATGACAAACGCGTTTAGATAAAGTTGAGCAAAAAAAATGACAGTAGCCAAAGGTTAATATATCACAAACGATGGAAGTCGTAGACGACCCTTTAAGGACTTTGAAATGTATTTACATGACACAATATATGAAACATACGGGATATGTTCCTGCTATGAAGTAGAACGCCTGGAAATGCATCTATATAACTTTTATAGTCAACTGTTTGCTGTATTAGTCGTAATCATGCTTTATTATAAATATCTTTCATAGACCTGTCAAACAGCTTACCTGCCGAAATGCCGAGGAAACTGTATAAAAAAAATTTGTAACATTGATTATCAAAATATTTGTTGATTTTTCAACTTTTTTTTATCTTCCCACTAACATCTGTGTATCTGATACAAAATAGGATCGGTGTGATACACTATGAGAGACTCATTCTTGATACCTGTTTACATCCTATTTGGAACTTTTCCTTTTTCTTGATTGTATGATCGCAATTAAACACGTCGTTCTAGCTATTATTATAAGTATTATTATCATCATCCATACTATAATTTTTGCATTTGTCTTTTTACTTACCAAGCAGGACAAACAAGGATAAGGCTAATTGGCCAGACTGCATATTTTGAAATTCCTGGTTTTCTACAGCATTGTTATAAAATTCTATTATCAGGTAAACGAAAATGAAAATATTTCGTGAAAAATATAAATATGTTGCATAGTTAGATATATCATAGAATACTAACAAACTTTAAGTTAAAAATGCTGGGTTTATCTTTTTTTTGTTTTTGGTTTTTTGTTTTTGGTTTTTTGGTTTTGTTTTGTTTTTTCTTATGGGCTTCGTGTCCTAAGGAAGTTATTTTCATAGTATCCAGAGTTGGCAGTATAATTATATTCCAAGTCAAAAGTGTATGTCGTATTAAAACATAAGTGGGATAATTAGTCATCTGTAGAACATGCACGCAATATGTCATATTTATATGAGTCAGAGGACGATCAAAGCAATGACACTGTCTTGTTTTAGCGTTGAGATACAATACTTTTTAAACCAAAATACTGTGAATTAACTCTCAGTTACGTTAATGAGAATGTGTTTAATGCAAAGAGCACATTTTGATGACGTTCTTTATAGAATATTTGATCCACAAGATATGGTCAAGTACATATAATTGCATGTAGCTAATACTGCTATGTGACTTCTATATACAATATGATGATATTTTCGTAGAAGACGTTTTACAATTAAATGTTGAGAACATTACAATGCAAATTTCACGATAGAGATGAAAAATGAATGGCTGTTTACTTGGACAATGTCTCTGCTTTATCCCGTGTCAATTTTAATTGACAAATGTCGCTTAAGTATAAATCGAGGATTTTAAAATTCTGATAATGAGCATGTACACCGACATTTGACAGAATCATACATGCTACGAGCTCAACTCTAGAAGAAAGATATAGGGTTTTTAACTTAACAGAATTGTTACTTATCTACAGCAAAAGACAAAACCGATGTCCAGTATAACAGTTATAACAGGCTGGTTATTCTGTTGCTTTACTCCCAACTCCAGAATATTTCAAATAAGTACACTGTATGCCGATAAGAGATATAGAATTGACCCGTGATACGACTGACGAGTAGTTAGAGATCTTGAACGTGCCGATATGGGAACTCGGGTTTTTACCCTCTCATTCGAAAGGCAATAAAAGCCAGTCGGGTTGTAGCGCCAATTCTATCCAAGGATCTCACTGTCAGAAGGAAAACACACTAACCACGAAGCTAAGACAGCTCGCATCCTCAGTATGTATAGATAGTCGACATCGATACCATCGCCATATTTTGCCTAGCAGGAGCTAGCGTCTAGTTACCCGGGTTATTAAGACCAAAACAAACTTGAGTGAACTTTTTACTTAGAAAGGGGAATAATTTATTAATCAAAAAAATTTTAAAGACAAATGAAAAATGCAATGAATGCTTTTAATTTCCTACAATAAAAATACAACAACATGAGCGATTGTTTGTTGTCCGGTATCAACTTCATTTCTCAACACCAAGAATTGTGCTTCAATTCTCTATTATAGATAAGAGTGTTTCACTTCTCAATGTTTCTTTATTGTCTATCTCAAAGATATTTATGGGCTTCTGCCAGCAGCTGAAATTACAGAATACGTAATATCCTTAAGGTACGGGAACTCATTAAATGATAGCCATATCCCCTCTCTGGTATGATATGTTTGAGCAAAGTTATTTGCGGTGAATGTCTTTTGCTACTCAGAGGAAGGAAAAATAGAATTTTTAACTGATATCGACATTTAACTGAGTATATAGAGTTTTCATTTTCAATGGATTTAGCACATACCAGGTAGTATATACCAATCAAAACACAGGATAATAATGAATTAAATTATATAAAAACGTAATTTCTTTGTTTTCTAATTATTGAATGCATGCTGTCCAATCAGTTCAGTATCCATAGACATTTGATACCAATAGATTATAGCTAGCAAAGACCACTATACCTAAGCGATATTTGTATTTGACTAGGGGATTATATCTGGGAGACAACAACAAAGGACTGCTTGAGAAAAAGATATAATTAATTTTGAGATAAGTACATTTCAACATTATGTTAATATATTTCCTAACTTAAAAGGGCAGAAATCGTTCTTCGTTTAAGATATAAATTACAGGTCATGTATACAGCCTCTAATACTTACGTCTTGATGGGCATGTTGGAAACCTTAGTTATCCTGTGATGCCCTCTTCTGTAAACCAACAACTTATATTATTATAGACAAATAAGTACATGTATATATATATAATCAAGTCATCCTTAATTAAGTGTACTTTTGTTAACAATACACAGTCATCTCGGTCATTGTATTTAGATAATAGCACTGAATTTAACAAATAATGACAAAACTTGAATTTAAACAAAGCTATCATAAGCAACTTATGCAATTTTAGTGAAATGAATATATATTATCTAATTTCATACTATAAAGATACAAAGAAAAATGCAGTTGTAAATGTAGAAAACAATTCTTATGTATATGTCTATTTACTTTATATACCTGGGAAACTAATTATTTGTCCGGAACATTCACTCCCTGTTAGACCTGAAATTATCAAAAGTTTACACACATTTTACTAAATTGGAACCCCATTATATTAAATCCTGAAATATTGAAATGCCGAAAATTTGAAATAATTTAAATTGCTGGCAAAAGCACATAATTTCTATTTAAACAATTGAAACCCATGTTTATTTGAAGGATAAGTCATTCCTGTTTTGATTCAGTATGTCTTGGTCCGACTGTATTCTACAATGTTAAAGAACATCTAGTAAGAACCATCTTCGGCAGACGTTCCAAAGAAAAGAATATGCATGCAGAATTCCAAGAATTCAAAGCCCCATTTGATGCAGTCTAACCTACTTTGGTGATCTTCTGAATCAAAGGACCTCCTGTCTGATGTGACTCAAATATTGGATTCCAAAAATGGCGTTTTCTTATATAAATCACACGAATTAAGAGACCAACCTGTCATATGTGACACTTTTTGCTCCTTCCCTTGGACGGTATCTTAAACAGGTTAAACTGTACTTTGGAGATAAAAATGTTAAGTGTCTGATGAATTATCGTTATCTTGGCTGCTATCTAACCCTGATAAATGTCTAATGATCAGAAAACATTTGGAAAGAGATAATATATCATTCCGCACATAAAGAGACCTTCATAATGCAGCAAAGAATATTAAAAAGATAGATATTGATTGATCAAATGAAACGCTACATAATAATGTGGTCAACATAGAAGAAATACTGAACTCTGTAATTTCAGAATAATTATGTAAGTTCGCAGAACAGGTCCACATGAAACGAACGAAGAGCAATGGATAACAGAATAAACAATCGTTACCAAAGGAAGTCAGAATTTTATTCTGGTAAAACGTTTATATTGCAAAACAGGTCATTTTACTATTACTAGCAATGCGAACTGTCGACAATGCTTATTAGGATCTCTTTAAGAGACAAATAATTCACCACATTTTCAATAATAAGTTGTTTTCTTAAATTTGTTTGTATTATAATTGTTTTTAAAATTAAGGCTGAAAGTTTTCCAGTAGTTTATATTAATATTACAACGACATATTGCAAACATGATTTAAATACGGCTGAGAGACCAAAATTGCAGAGGTGAATGGTTCACTGACCAGAAACGATGGGAGAGATAGACGACTAATTAAGAACCTTCTTTGCATATCTCAATTTGATAACACCAATAAAACGTGCCTGCTATGTGTTAGAGTATTTTGAAATTTAGATGAAATACAAAGTACGTGCGGGGTTCATTTATGTTTTGAATACACATGAATGTATTGTGGAACAGAAACTTATATGGCCAATTGTATTTCATATGCAACTAGTATTTTCATTATCTAGTGCCAAACCTTCTGACATCAAACAATTATAAAAACAATTTTTCCTTCTCAAATATACGAAAATGAGAATTTTCCGTGTAAAATGCAAGATACTTTGACCAAAGCGCTGTTAAGTTCTCTGTTGCGTTTCTGAGACAACATTTTTATGATGTTCCATAAAATAATTCTATCCAAAAATAAGTACCTTTAACTTTATATCGGACGTTTCGTTCGGTACATTTGTTCATACTTTTTTATAATACTTTTGTCTTCTACAAATGTTTCTAAATTTGATTTTTATAGATATTTCTAAGATTGGAGGGATGTTAATTTGCTTTTTAATCAAAAATAATCATTGCGTTCTTATAGCGTTCAAACTTTACCAATTAAGATATATTATAACTATTATTTTAGCATATTCGGTGAATTGACATTGTCATCATTATCATCAACATCAACATTAATATTTTTATAATGAAAATAATAGTTATGATCTTTTTTCTTTTTTGTTGTTGTTGTTTGTTGTTGTTTACAGAGTTTTCCAAGCATTCTAACTAAATGTACGGTAGTTGGTCGATTTTAGATTTAACTCATTCGAAGGCCTCGTCCAAAGTGCATAGTAGTATTCATGCTCTTTATTTTCTCTTTAGTTACAAGCCATCCGTTGCGCCTTTATAAGATTCTCCGGCGACCATGCACTTTCAAATGTCTCTCCATTTTACTTTCTAACTGTAAACAAAGTTAATCTTCACTTTCGATCATCGGGATAGATCTTGAAAATATATATTTCTTCAAAACCGAAAATATGAGAAGCAATGTGCGTATTATAAAAACACTGGTTATTTTCATCAATTAGCTTCAAAGTCTGCTATTGCTATTTACATCAAGGTTTTCGATATAAAATATATCTATTTCAAAGAATTTTCTTTAAGTGGCCTACTTCGGATTTACAGTATGCCCCCATGTGACACCGTAGTGTAACACGATTGGCTGAATCTTGTTGGAGTTGTGATAAAACAATTTTGTTAATTTTACAAATCAGATCACAAAGCAATAACTTACAACACACAGATGGTAAAAAAGAATCATTCTACCTACCACAGTCGACTCATTATACATTGCACGCAGGCTTATTGCACATGGTTTATATTTTTGTTTCTATTTCGTTTCACTTTTATTTGACATTAATTACCTTCGTGTTTAGCGAGCATTTCTTCATTATCTTTTGATTTTATTAACACTACTTCACAGAAAATAAATACTGACATCTAAAACAATTCGGATGGGTAAAGCGCTCGAGGTGTGAGTTCGAGGGTTTTAGCTTCAGCAGAATTGTGCTATTAAAAAAGATCAATTAAAAGTGGAGGCCAATGTTTGACAATAAATTCATTGTAACTGTTGTTTAATGTCTCCACTAAAAAGTCTTTACTGATAAGGAGTTGTTTGCTTATGTTGATAAAGGGCTTTAAGATTAGCCTTTCATTGTTTGTAATAATGTTAAAGGTAAAACTGATAACGACAGTAAAAATTATGCAAAGAATAATGTCAATGAATTTTGCTGTTTTTTTTTTCAACTGTTACAACAAAATAAATTGGAGGAAAACACGTGTCTCGTAGCATTTACAAATTTAAATAAAGTGGTAATGTTTTCGTTTTGTATTTTTTTTAAAAACAAACAATGTGCATGGCAGAGAAAAAATTTATGTCGTTTACTCTGCAAAACTGTCAAGTTTAAAATGATATTATTTGCCATTCTGAAAGTTTGAATATATTTTTTTAAAATTACGCTTAATTGTTTAACTTTACATGAGACGAAAACCAATTTAAAAATAGACGATTTATTACCTGTAGTAATGCCTTCCGACCCTTCCATTGTAGCTGCAGGCCTGTAATTTAGGTCGGCAAAATATGACACAGTGAAGATGACCTCAAGAGACAAACATTTCTGAAAATGTGTCTATATTGTCTTTGCGGGTACCTGTATCATTGTGCAATATAATTCAAATTATATACAACAAACCAAATTGTCGGTAAAACGGCGGCTAGTTTCTAATCTATGTTCAAAGTTTCGTCGCATATTATGTTTAGTTGTCTTTATAAGGTAGTCGTTGAATCGTAGTACTATATTGGTATTATTCTCGCTTTTTTGCATTTGATTGATAGAAGACAAAACGATTTTGATTGGTTCTTTGGTTTTATCGTTATTTAACGCCCAACTCAAGAATCTATCACTTATATGTACACGTCACCATAAGCCGATGAAGGGCTGTAAACAGATTATATGGTCGACACCTATGGCCGTTGAACAGAATGGTTCTCGAACACTTTCTTTGACACGGGATCTTGGCTTCTTACTGTCTTATCTGAGAAAAAAGAAAAGCCAGTCGAAAACAGCGACCCCACCTCTTTTTTTTCGTCCAGCAGTAACTAACTGCAAAATGTTTAGCTTCGAGGGTCATCCGGACCAACATAGGCTACGTAAGCCGATAAGGCTCAATTTCGTAAGAAAGAATATCATTTTTATACCGAAATAACGCGATACTATCGCGTGATAACGCGAAACTTTCGTGAAATAAGATAATCACCATATGTTTAGCTGTACTCTGTCAATGTCATCCAAATTATCACAAAACATCGCTTTCAATTTATCTATTTCAAGGTTCACATCGTCTTGCCAAGGGAGAAAAAAATACAATTTGTAAAAATAGGTTGGTGTCATTTTAAAATCTTTTCAAGTTCCATTGAGCCAAAAAAAAAACCCACAAAACTTAAGAGATAGAATGTAAAATATATTTTGTTCGAGTGGTGGTCCATGGGATCAAGACGGGGCTATAATAGGGGTCCAAAGCTTAACAGTTTTTAATTTGACAAAAAAAAGTATGCACAATCTTCATTTAAAGATATTTTTCTATTGCAACCTAATAGTTTGGCTTAGACGTATCCCGCGTTAGTTAAATACGAGTTTCCTTTTTATATAACCCCCTCCCCTTGGACAAAAAAGAGTCATATAACGGACCTTAAATGACCTTACCTTAGAAATGGTCGTTGCCTTGATCCTCAAAACCTAAATGTGTTTGTTTCTTTTGTCTATGCAAGTTAAGAGGTACCCATAAAAGTGTCCCTGGGGTAATGCCTGGCCCCGCTCTGCCATATGGTTTTATATTTTATTTTCTATATTATAATCGTCCATTCCTAAATATGTGAAGATCACAGAGGTTAACTTTTGTTGACACATTTCAGTAGTGAAACATATTAAATCCCACTACTGTGTGTAGGTGAGCGAAGTGACCCATGAACCTTTTGTTGAGCCTGTAATTACTTGACCTAAATCAGCGAATTACTACCAAAAGAATTCAAGAATTCACGTCACTTCTACAAATATGAATCCAAACAGTATTCCAAAAAGGTAATGTACGTCACATGTTAATTCTCCTCAAAGTGTTGCGCAGAGAAAGAATAAAATAAATACTGTCAACTAAGATAACCAATTGGAAAGTACAATGTACGTCATAATTCAATATTTTATGAGAATTGAAAGTGGAAAAAATTCAGTTTCAAGTTATAGCCTAGCTCCATGTAATTGAGCTTAAATGGCCTTACCCCTACAATAGAATGGTTATTTCCTTGGCCCTCAAAACCTGAATGTATTTGGGTTTTTTTTTTGTCTATGCAAGTTAAGAGGTACCCATACTTTTTTTTACATTTTCATACTTTTCACCATATCACCGGTCTTTTTAACATGTGTGGCCGCCATGGCAGAGTGGTAAGCATGTCCGATTTCGAATCGAAGGGTCGGGGGTTGGGGGTTGAATTAAAAAAAATTAGTAGTTTTCTTTCAACTGATTTTCCGTCATAGTTAGTCATAATGGTCATATATAGAAATAAAAGTGTTCTCGGTCAAAGTAAATTATATAACCCTATATGTATTTGGGGATTCGCGTTATTTCTTGAAAGTTTTGCATTATTCCGGGAAAGTTTTGCATTTTTACGCGACAGTATCGCGTCATTACGCGAAAATATCGCGCTATTACGCGATAAAAATACAATGTATTTTTTTCCTACGAAATTGAACCTAATCAGCTCTCGTACCAACAATATTCTCTATCAAATTTTGCAGTTACAAAAATAATGCAAATGGTTGATTTATCCCAGAAAAATGAAACACAGGTGAAAAAAAAAACAATGGAGTTACTTTATTTTCTACGACAGAAATACAATATCATTAGGAATGAATGTTGTCAATCTCAGTACCCCGAATTATTTCATTTCTCCACACCGAGAATAATGCTTCAATTCTCCGTTGTGAGGAATAGTGCCTACTCCCTTTCTTTACATTATTTTGTTTCTCGGGGTTCTCTGTAGGTAGCTTACTGCAGCTGAAATTACAGAATAGGGGATATTTTAGATACAGGAACAATACAGCGCCTCCTCAGGGGGATGATTTTCTGGAGCACAACGTTTTGCAGTGACTGTTCTTGGCTAGCCATATGATGATCACATGGCATTTTCAACGAAAATTGCCTTTAAACTGAATATGTACATTTTGACGAATGCTGCGTTACAACATGGGGTCTACTCGCTTTAATATACGGACCTTATGATTTGATATCATCTAAGTTCCGGGCATAGGCCAAATTTGTAGCACTTCACTAGCATATAATGATATTTTATTTTAAAAAAGCGAAGCGATTTATAAAGTTGTGGGGCTGCCGTGGCCTAGTGGTTCTTCGAATCGAGAGGTCCGGAGTTCGAGCCCGATCCAAGGTACGGTAGGCAGTTCCTGTCTTTCGACTGACAAATATAAAGCTGAGTTCCCGTGTCACAGTAGGTGTCGGCACGCTAACGAGCCCTCCCTGCTCTCCGGCCATAACATGCCTAACATAGGCAAAATAGTCGCCCTTCGCCGGCACACGGTGACGTCTCAATATAAGTGAAATATTCTTTGAGTAGGACATTAAACAGCAATACAAACAACCAACCTAAGTTATGTTTTGTCGTATAACGTACACACACTATAAGATTGTATACTAAACATACCGATTGAGTACAGTACATGTTAGTTTCTTTTTTTTTAATTATTGAATACATGCTGTCTTATAAAAATGGTATCCATCGTTATTTGATAATTGGAGAGTATAGCTGACAAAGGGTTATATGACTAAATGAATTATGCCTTTGTCTCGGGGATAATACCTATCCAGACAATATAAAAAAAAATTACAGATTTACGGGGAAAGAGCTTTTAAAAATTATTATCATATAATAACAACTTCATATGCAAGTTCTGCACGGAATTATATCGGAAACTCAAGTGACAGATATCGGACCCCCTTGCAAAAATACGCGTCAGCATCAGACCGGCAGTGCAAAAATTCATATCACGCACTTCATAATTCAACTCATCTTATAACACGGAACACATGGAGTCTAAACATAGAGTAATGGACTCCATAATTCTACGTAAATGCATACATGGTTCTCACACTTTCGAGGACTTGAAAAATTAATTATTGTTGAAGATATGCAAATATTGCTTGTAGTTCACATAATTAATGCACATTTTACCCTTTTAGTGAAAAACATTGACATAATTTGCAAGGAGTGCTGTCTGTATATTATAGATAGATTATAACATGGTAAACTTTATATCACACATCTTATGAGCTATTAGGCGATCTCAGACGTCGGGCTGTGGCGGTCGGTCTGATATTTGGCCCTTGGCCTGATATAATATGCGATATAAAATTAATTTTAAATATTTAATTATCAATGTCAATGTGTCTTATGCATATTTATTTAAAATTTTCTCCAAACTTCGAAAAAAACAATGTGCTATTCCTATCATGCGAAAATGAACATATTTACTACCTGAAATCTACACAAATATGTACACCGCGGCCACACAGCGACGACTCCCTTTTTTGTAAACCTACAAAATTATATATAAAAGTATAAATGTACATGTATATACTAATTTCAGATATTGATGTGTATCTATTGGTTTACAAAGCAGGTTTTAATTCTTACACCTTTCTTGATTATTAGGATATCCAGGAACGGAAGTTGTGTTGTGCTTGACTGCAGAGTAGATTTAATGGGGATTCGTGTATGTTGTTAATTGTATTCTGGAGTTTGTTTAATTCCTCTTCCAATTTAGCCCAAAAAATAAAACAATCACCGATATATCCCTTCCAGATTTTTCCCTACTTTAAACTTAAAACCAAAGACAGAATTCTAGCTTCGTAGAGCAAAAGAATTTTTTTAAACTTTTAAAACCATCTTTAAATACTAAATAAATTAACGGATTTTGCACAACGTTTACTGTTCTATGTTTCCATATCGTATGACGTATCGCTTTGCTCAATGGCGTGGCGTCAAGATGGGCTACCGGGTAAAAGTAAACAAAACTTTAAACAATTATTTCTAATAATGATGATGATATATAT
>JACSZP010012003.1:0-11542 GCA_016161895.1 Pinna nobilis
AGTCAGACGTTCAACAACACTACAACAAACCAACACCACGTAGAACTATTTACATCAGCTTTTACCATACCATATAAAATATTTAATGAACTTTCATGTAAAGATAAGATACATTTACAGGGGCCTCCGTGGCCGAGTGGTTAGCGTGTTAAACTGGAAATCGAATGGTCCGGGTTCGAGCCGCGCAGCGCCACTCCGCGGTTGGCCGTCCCTGTCTTTCAGATGAGACAGCAAAAACCGAGGTCCCGCGTCAAAGATGTTGTTGGCACGTTAAAGGGCCCTCCCTATGTTACGGCCAGCAGTGCCGAGCATAGGAAAAAATTGTCGCCCTTCACCGGCACACGGTGACGTCTCCATATGAGTGAAATATTCTTGAGCGGGTCGTTAAACAACAATACCAATACCAATAGATACATTTACAATGGTTGGCATCTCCTATCGGTTTAAAAAAATCTCAAAGAGAATATCGTTATAAACAAAAGAATTTTTTTAGTATACACAAGGTCTTAATCGAGACAAATTAACTTATAATGCAGCATTTAAATAAGATGAAATGTACGTAGTCGGTTAACTATACTATAGAGTTCATCACATTATCTAAACCACTGGGGATTTTTTCTGAAGAAAAAGTAAATTGATCACGAATTAGGGTCGTTTAGGAAACAAGTATACTATTTACTATACAGGACCTAACCAAAATTCATAAAAAAACAGAAGTGTACATTTTCCAATTTTATGTACATGTACGTTTGTCAAATCATTCCATACATATTCTCAATACTAGCTACAGTCAATATTTCATAAACTTTCTATGATATCTCGGTTTGATCGATGTTTCCGGTTTTGCTTTCGTTTTGGTCAGGACTTAATTTTGTGAAACGCGATGTACAATCTCCCTTTCAATACAAACGTCATAGATCTCATTATAAACCCCTACATCCGCCCTGTAGTCGTCCGCTGTTCCAGTAATTGAGTTACTTGGAGGAATGTTGTTTGATAAAATTCTTTCGAAAACAAGTGTAATTGCATTAACGCAATGAGATGCGCTATCAGCAAGTGGCAATATGGATATGATGTAGCCAGCTTGTGACATTCTCATTTGCATTTCTACAATATTCATCCCTCTCTTTTGTCTATAGTAAAACAAAAAAGTGTGTTTATCTAAGAAAATATTATTGATTATTTATACAACTAAAAACAAAATTGGATTCTGATCACATCGACAGCGCAGCTCATACTGAAAACCGGTCTTACAAGTAATCCGACTTTTATACGGGTTTCCGTGTGTGTGTCGCAATTTACCTAGCTGAGCAAACATATGGTGGAACTATGGCTGCGGATACTCTGGGGAAGTTCAAAACACGATAGTTTGGTTTTCGAGGAAGTTTCAAGACACGATAATATTTTTTTCGACTTTAAAGATCCTTTTAATAGGCTAGTTCAGCTTTAAGATCTAGAGGGTCCCATGTAGTTCAGTGGTAACCGTGGATGGATTCAAATCCGCGTGATAGGGTTTTCCTGTTTTTTGGATATGAACAAAAACCCGAGGTTCTGTGTCTTCAAACTACCCTACTTAATGGCCACCAATGTTGAGCACAGGTATTGAAAACGTAGCCCTTGAACAGTATACGGCGATGTCTCTATATCAGAAAAAAAAAACCATATTATTGAGTGGGAATTTTAACAACCAGCCAGCCTACCAACCAGCCAGTTTAATTTCTAGAATGCAACCAAGACTGGGATATTGCAGCGTTAGAGTATAAGAAAATGTTCGTCTGTTTTATGTTCTTTGATGAAACAGTAAAAGAGCGAGGTATCGTTTAACTGTGCAGAATTTGATCTACAAATACAACTGTTCAGGCTAAAAGTCAATAGTTCAAATTGAAATTTTTTTGAAATTGAAACTTATTCTGGAATTAATTGACTTTAATCGTTAAAAGAGACGTTTGACGCTATTTTAAAAAACATTTGTTAATTACGGTTACATTCAAGTTCAAGTACTAGCTTTCCTCAAAGTTCAAGTATATTTAACGTTTTCCTCGATCGTATGCCATATACATTGAAAATAGGAAATCAGGCAGCCCTGGACACTTCCGACAAATGCATGCTTATTTTACACCTTTGAGTTTTTAATAAGTTTTTATTTTGCTGATTATCAAAGTCCTTGGAAAGTCATGGATATAATATTTCAAACGTATTTATTGATTTTATCATCAACTTTCAATCTTGCTTGTAAAGTTTTAGATTTATCGTTTTCAGGGATGAATATCAAATTAGCTTTACGGAGTTAATTATTCTTCCATTTATACTTGAAGTTGTATCTTATTTTCAGTCGATGGAATGAGGAGATTTGTTTACATTAACGAGAGTTTAACATTAGATGCCGCTTGGGAAAGATGCCACGACAATTACACAGGATGCCTGGCTAATATTGAAAAATGGGCGAATCTTCCGCAAACCTTGAAGATCCCTCGCTTTGAAACAAATGGAATGGATATCTGGTGAAATTTTTACCTTGGGTTTCATTTGTAGGTAAATATTGATCACAAATTGCTCATCTCTCTCTTTCTCTCTGCCTCCGAGGACAACCCTGGCCTAGTAGTTGACCTGTTCGCCTTGTGATCGTAAGGTCCATGATTCGGGCCCGGTCCAGCGCCGCACGCGGTTTGCTGTCCATGTTTTTCGGGTGAGATAGTAAAAGGCGATATCCCGTGTCACATTACGTGCCGGCACGCTAAATAACCCTCCCTGCGCTATGGTCAAAAAGTGCCGAGCATTGGCAAAAGCTGTCGCCATTTACCGGCCCACGGTAATGTCTCCTTATAAAAAATGTAAAGTTGACGAACAGTGATGGATCTCATATTTCCTATAAGGAATGAACAAAAATGTAGTTGGGCAAACACGGACCCCTGGATACACCGCAGGTAGGGCTAGGTGCTTAGGAGGAATAAGAATGCCTTGTTGACCGGTCACACCCGCTGTGAGCCCTATATCTGAGTAAAAACGGTCTAACAACCCTATGACAGGCCGTATCGGCAAAACAGATCATTGTGCCGACCGTCGAATATACTAAAACCTTACTTGAACCGAGAATGCTGGATCCCCTTCAACATCAACTCGTTTGTCAGTAGCCTACCTTGATTTAAAAACTGGTCATACGCTGAACAAACTCTACCGTATCGAATCAGTTAAGACACAAACTCCATACGCAGGTGACGACCGAATATTGCTTCATTAATATGGGAAGTTGACAATGGCATCATGACGTCTTCCCGTTTATCATAATGTTGAGTCGACAGTTTACCGTTAAGTATATGTTTAGTAAAATATCCAAGTACGAAGCAGACGTTGAAGACTCTGTACTTTCCATTAACCCGAATTCACTGGGATGCATCGAATCGGAAAATAAATTGAAAAGACTGTTGTTATTGAATTGAAGAAACAATTGTCTATTATGCACAAAAAGTCTAGTCTTTGATTAATTGTGAGGGATGTTGGTGTAAAGTGTGGAAAGGTCATACGTTTTGATGCTATTTATTCGGGAAAAGTGTGGTGACTAGAATATCTAATGTGCTTAAAACTGAAACATGATATTGAATAATGTCATCCGTTTAAAGGGCAATAAACGTATATGTATGATTACCTAATTTGGAATTTATGTAACGATCCTTGTGCAGCCTGTCTTATTCTTACATCAAGTCTGGTTTACTAAAACAGATGGGTAGATAGTACGCATTTTAGTTTTGCTGTGTCATTGTGTTTTTATATTTGCATCCAAAAATGGCAAAATGTGTCCCCAACGTTAGGAACTTTCATAGCAATATTTACGTCATCTATAGTGATCAACATGTGTATACTTCAAACAAAAAAGGCAAAATCTTCCCATTCTCCATGATAAAAACTCAAGAAACGTCTAGATAGATCATCATTTAAACTGTATAACCATATATGCCTTAACATTCAAATAGCTCAAATAAGATAAGACATTGACTATGAAGGATAGTTCCCTTCTTTATTTTGAGTCAATTTCCAGGAAACTCTCAGTAAAATGTCAGCGTATGCGCAGTTGCAATGACGTCTATCAAAACGTTACACAGATTTGTTCATCTTTTGTTGTAATTTGCCGTCGCAGAGGTCCAATCTGATGGTCTAAAACAACGCAAACGATGGACGATTTCAGATATGAGGAAAAATGGATTTGTATCTTCTACGTCGAAAAAATCGTAGCGCTATTGGTTTATTTCGCTTGAAACGTCGAGATCACACTGTGACCTCGACGTTTCAAGCGAACTTAGGTGGGAAGTCACATTTGGCGTTGCTGTGTCATTGTGTTTCTGTATTTGCATCCAAAAATGGCAAAATGTGTCCCACCACGTTAGGAACTTTCATAGCAATATTTACGTCATCTATAGTGATCAACATGTGTATACTTCAAACAAAAAAGGCAAAATCTTCCCATTCTCCATGATAAAAACTCAAGAAACGTCTAGATAGATCATCATTTAAACTGTATAACCATATGTGCCTTAACATTCAAATAGCTCAAATGAGATAGGACATTGACTTTGAAGGATAGTTCCCTTCTTTGTTGTGAGTCAATTTCCAGGAAACTCTCAGTTAAATGTCAGCGTATGCGCAGTTGCAATGACGTCTATCAAAACGTTACACAGATTTGTTCATCTTTTGTTGTAATTTGCCGTCGCAGAGGTCCAATCTGATGGTCTAAAACAACGCAAACGATGGACGATTTCAGATATGAGGAAAAAATGGATTTGTATCTTCTACGTCGAAAAAATCGTTTTTGAAAGTACGCATTTAAGGAAAATATTCTTGAGAGGGACATTAAACAACAATACATGTACCAAAAAAAAATCACAAAAGTTTCTCTTCCCCCTTTTTGTCTCTGACTCTGTCTTAAGCACCACAAACACTTAATCCCTTAGGTTTCTACAACATCTTTATCGCATATTAAGCGATAATATTTGGCATAAGAAAGAAATAGGAATTTCATATACAATACATGTATTAGACAATTTAGCTTAAAAGCATTTTTTCACATTTATCAAAATAAAACAGTTTTTGTAATATTTTTCTGTATTTATGATATCCATTATTTCTTACTCTATAGTCATTGATATGGTGCACTTATATACATTTGTATTTTACACCACGGGTGTAGTGTAGTGTGTATACAAGATATGTTCAGAAAGTAGAGAGCAAACTATGTAACATACCCTGTGACACACCTTGTGTGGTGGGGATAATGGTAACATTAGTTTATACAGAAGAGTTCCATGGACATTCGGTATGTTTGTTAAATTTAGTGTAAATTACTGTGAATTGTTATATAAAAGCGAGGAACCAATATCCTACGTCCTCGCGGATTTTAAATACTCGCCTTTGATTGATCTGACAGTTTTGATTACGATGTAATAATAATACGCAAATCTTGATTTATGAAACTCGTTGTGGATAAACTTTACTTCATTAATTATGACACATATTTCATTCATAATGTCGTATATATATTAACAGTTCATAATACAAAGTATGTCATCAACACACACACACACACACACACACACTAACGTAAATATAAGTTGTAGCACCCGGATTTTTGTCGTCTGCATAAATGAGGTTCGACTTTAACACTTAATACTGCTCAAATTATTGATACAGACAAATTATTGAAAACTCATAATTGATAGATTGAAGTTGCATTTCTATAATCTTCAGCCCAAATGAATAAGGCAATGATTATATAGAGACAAATTTTCATTTTAGATTTAGGTTTGCCAGAGAACATGGACATACGATGTCTTGCTTTTGTATGTGAGTCAGAAACTAATGCTACACGTGAAACTGTGAAGTGCACGGATAATTTGCCGTACAATTATCGTATGTTAGAATTTATTACAAGATAGCAAAGAAAGACTGCCACTTATATTGCCATTATCCTCTTGATTATTCACATCATTATCATTATCTGTATCTTTCTGATTGTGACGTCATGTGTTCGAATTGGAGCCAAACTGTCGGTTTCCGTCCCTGTCTTTCGAGTGATCCAGTAAAATTGGCCCGTGTCATTAAAGGTATCTGCACTTAAAGAGTCCTCCTTACTCTACGTAACAAGGTGCCGAAAAGAAGCAAAAACTTTTCACCCTTCATCGGCGCACGATGCCGTCTCTATATGAATGAAAAATTCTTGAGTTGAACATTTTATTGACGCAGAGACTCTGTTTACATGTTTACATTGTTTCATTGTTTAATTTTCAGAAATTTCCAATGTCTTCATTCGTGTTAGGTTTGCTGTTTTCTTCCGTTCTTTTTAATGACTCCTTGCCTATACATATCTTACCCCACTCCCCCCACATCGTCCATATTGAAAGGGTGACCTCCTATCAAAGATTTGCAACATCCACGACTCGGCAAGCCTCGTCGTGGACTGCAAATCTTTGACACTCGGGTGAGATTTCTCTGTCTCTGTACAAAGTGGTGATATATTCTATTTGTCTCTCCCGGAACATGGTACTAATTCCTATTATTCCCCGGCTTTCTCCTCCTAGAGTTTAGCTGACACATCTTTGATACATCGGATTTTGATTTTTTTTAAACGGTTAAGATGACAGTAGTAAGGCGCAGTTATATTTTTCACATTAGCTGCAAATACGAAAATTGTTTGTCGGCTTTCTCTTCCCACAGTTTTGGACTTGCATCTTGAATATTGAATATTTTAACAAAATGATGTGCATAGCCACAGAATTTAATTTTTCTTTCAAATATGACAGAATTTGGAATTTTTATACCAGCTATATATAGGGGGGATTGTTTTGAAGCTACTGCTTTAATATTTTGCAGGGTGATTTAACAAATGATAAAAGTCTGCATGTTCAAAGGTTGGGACACAAATTGTCTTACGGACAAAATATACATGTAGTTCCTATAATGAAAATTTTACATTATGGCAAAATTATATTGATTTGAAGGTACCTAATGAATGTTTCGCAATCTACATATGTAGTAATTTAAATGGACGGTGCTTCCTTTTCAAGTTATGCTTTTGTGAAGAAAACACAAGCTTGACATACAATTTGTCCCTTAGTAAAGCCACCCTACCATTGACACTTGAACGATTGTGGTCGTGCATTTACACGTGTTTAGAGCATGCAAATGGATAAAATCTGTGTTATCTTAATTAAGGGATGTGCTGCGCTGTATTCCACGTCGTAGAGAGAATTTCGAAGTATTGAAAAATTTGGCACGCATAAAAGTCTGGGTTAATGCGTGCCACTCGCGTAAACAATACGTGACAATGTCATTTGTCAGTTTCCGTCAAGGGAATAAATTGCAATAAATCCGGAGGCTCGGTATCTCTTCCCTCTCTCTCTCTCCGACAAAAAATATTGATAAAAATAAAAACAAAACAAAAGTAAAAAGAAAAAGAAGAGAAAAGAAAACAACAATTCAGAGAAAAAAGTCAGTGTAAGTTGACAAACGGGGGTAGACGTTGAAAAAATTGTACAATACAATTTTTATCTGCAATGGTAATAGTCTGGCATCCTGAATCAACAGTAATGTAACCGTCGATATATACATGTATATTTAAATTATTGCTATGTGAAAGAAATGTATCTGACGTGTAGTAGACTTGGACAACGCGAAAACAAGACTTAATCTATGAGTTAAACACGCCGTGCCATTCGGAATACAGTGCATAAATTGTGCGTGAATAGCTAAACGCTACTGCTTCAAAATCATCGAAATGACACTCACAAATGTGCAGCATTGCGGGAGCAAAATTCGTGCAAGTGTCAGGCTATGAAAACACATGGAATACGCATGGTTTATCATGTTATATACCCTTGGTGTTTATTTAGTTTTTCCAATATCATTAATGAATAGATAATCTTTCCTTAAACTATTTCACTGCTCAAAACAAATAAAATAAATCATTTTTATTCAGATTCTGTGTTGATGATGGAAGTGAAAAGGTTCTTGAATACAAATAGATACCCTAGTTCCTTCTATACAATTGATATTGAAGAAAGACATTGGATTTCTAAATGGACGAAAATAATATTCAAGTCTATGTGAAACTGGTATGTTGGATTATATTACTGTATTTATGAATGACGAACGGATTCCATGTAATTCTTTATCAATTACCAGCTTTAAAGAGTTCAGTTTGAGAGATCCACCTCTACAAATCAAGGAATGCCTTAGCGCTTTGTATATACACTGTATAGGGTTGATATAGGTCTGCCAACGAGATGTGTATAGGTAGACCCGATTAGACATTCGAATGTTAAATAACTTTTAGTTAACACTTTCTTAATGTAATTGCTCTTTTGAACAAGTTATTCCATATTTCGTCGTTGCAACTGCTAACAAGTTCATTCAACCATTCGTATTATTTTCCAAACAATGAAATCAATCATAGTTTCTGTTAACCTTTACAACAAACGCTTGGCGGGCAGATTTCCTCTGTTTATAAAATAATCATATGCAAAGTTTTGTTCCATTAGATTTCCAGAAAATGTCACACACACGTATTTCTAAGATGGTTGTTTGTAGAAATAGTGATGTCTGCAAATTTCGATAAAACAAAAACAGCATTTCACAATAAAGACTTTTCTGTTGATGATTTCAAAAATGGTCTACTACCAACTTGTTCAGGATTGCTTAACAAGGTTAATATAAATGGATTTGATTATGAAAATAAACATTCGAAATTTTCGATGTCTGAAGTAAATGTCATGTTTGGAAGCTTGAGATAACCATGGAATATCATTCCGCTCTTTCAAAGTGTGAATTACCGACAGTGTAATTACTTCGTGTTTATTTAATAAACAAGGCTACTACAGACGAAAGAATAATAAACATGTACTTTAAATTTATTGTCCGTGTTTGGTGGAGATATGAAAATTGGTTTACACAAGTTGAGTCATATTTCCTGAGGGAAACATGTTAATAAATCTTCATACCTCTCTCAAACCAGGGCAGTGAATTGTTTTTGAACCCAAATTTACCCAATTCTCTTCAGAAACCACGAACTTAAAACAAGCGTAGGTACTCTCCATCGGAGAGTGCAGCGCTATGCTTTCTGAATGTTCAACATTCAGAGTTTCTGGTGACGATATGACGTATTGATACAAATGAAGACGAAATAGGGGCATCCATGGCCGACTGGTAAGCGTATTCGACTTCGAATAGAAGGCTCTGGCGTGCGATTCCGCGCAGCGCTACTATGCAGTTGGCCGTCCCTGTCTTTGGGATGAGAAAGAAAAAATCGAGGTCCCGTGTCAAAGTAGGAGTTGGCACGTTAAAGAACCCCCCCCCCTGCTCTACGACCAACAGTGCCGAACATGGGCAAAAAGTATCGCCCTTCACCGGTTCTCGGTGACGTCTCATTCTGAGTGAAATATTCTTGAGTGGGACATTAAACAACAACGCAACGTAGATGAAATATATAAATGCTATGGTACAGAGGAATAACATTTTTCTACAGAGATATCGTGTTTTTTATTTTTTGAAAATTCAAATTTGTTACCCAACTGTTCAACCCAACAGGATTATTCAATATTCATTCCTATAAATACCATTTTGTTTTTACTTCAGACAACATAGAGAGATAAATATTGTAGAAATGCAAACGAAGACACCACAAGCTGACTAAATCATTTCCGGATTAACACCTGCTGACAGCACATCTGATTATTTAAATGCGCTTGATACAGGGATAATTCAATCTATCAACAATCTTCATAGTTACTCATTTGCTGAAATATCTGACAGAGACAGGGTGGATTTCGGTGCAGCAGACGGTTCCCTTCTGCAGGGTATGTCCGCAAATGATGACAAAAGTGACGTGTCAATAGCGACATAGATGTAGGTATTTATAATGAGGTCTATGACGTCAACATTGGAAGGGAAGAGAGACATCGCGTTTCACAAATTTACAAGAACGATGCACAAAATACAATAATCGTTCCTGGACAAAACGAAAACGAAGCCGGAAACATCGAGCATACTGCGAGAATTCAGAGAAACTTTATGAAATATTGACTGTAGGAAACAGTGAGAAAAGGTATGGAATGATTTGAAAAATCCTTGAAACGGATTATGTTCACTTATATTTTATTTGATTTTAGCTAGTTCCTGCAAGTTAGATAATTTAGTTGTGAAAAAGGTCCTTCATAAGACATAAACTTAATTTTTCACCATACAAAAACCCACTGGTTTGTGATGTGATTTTAATGTGATGAACTCTACAGTAAGCCGACTTGGTAAACTGGAACTTATTCTAAATGCTGCATTGTAAATTAATTTGTCCTGATCAAGGCCTTGTAAATAATAAACCGATTGAAGATGCAAAACATTGTTCATGAATCTAATAATGAAATAAAATTAATGGAAAGGTTTTCGTGTCTTTTGGATGAGACAGTAAAAATAAAATAACGTCATAGTAGACTTCGAAAAAATTGATCCTGATTGATCTAAGGACAGAAGAATCTAGCATACACATAATGTGGTGCTCGTCATCAGCATATAGTGAGGTCTCCAAGTGAGTGATGAATTCATGGAAGTCACGCCAAGGAAAACGATTGCAATATCTACAACAATAAATGAAAGACTTAAAAAAAGATATCTATCACATCTGCTGTTAAGCTGTGTTTGTTATGTCTGTGTCTTAATTATAATGTTAACTATCTTTTTTATTTCTGTATTTCTTTGATTGTGCGAAGATCGCATGATACATAAAACATATCTACAGTTGAGCCTTATTAATACGGGCACTTTCGTTCCCAAGTACATTGTCCGAATGACCGAAACGTCCAGATTACTGAATCTTAACTATAATAATTGTCTACGAAATTTGAACATTTCATACCCTACAAATTTCGTCCGGAAGATGTAGCATCCGGGTTATTGGCGTCTGTATTTATTAGGCTCTGTATTTTGCTTTGTTTGAAGCTAATCTCATTAGCAATGAGTGATGTTGGTTCGTTGGTAATGCTGTACTGTGACAGGACCTTGGTGTTTGCTGTCTCATCTTAAATACGGGCAGCCAATTGTATTGTGGCTTGAATTCGAACACACGGCATCAAGCGGCGAATGCGCAGACAACTAGGCCGGCGCCGCCCTCTTTCGATGATATAAAGTATCTGAAATGATATTGGTATATTCGCAAATTTATAGCTTAGTGTAGCTTGTCTGTTTTAAGTTACAAAGTTTCACTATAAGAAAGGTTGAGTTACTTTTTTGATTGTTGATTCGTTTGTTGTTTTTTTTATTATTATCATTATTCATTTTTCTTTTTTTATAACTACAAACGCCGCGACGTTGCGTGTAATACGTCAACAAGCGATACTTACTCCTCGGTGTCCGACTCCACCATTTAGATTTCAGAGGCCAGGACGCTGTGATCTTGTGGTTAGTGTATTCGCTCTCTGGTTGTTAATTAGTGGGTTTCAAGCCGGAGTCACGATTCGGATTTGTGTCCCTGTCTTTCAGATGTGACAGTTAAAGTCGAGGTCCTGTG
>JACSZP010012004.1:8601-24511 GCA_016161895.1 Pinna nobilis
AGTATTTAGTTGTACATGTAGTCTGCTTCTTGTCAATTTGTCGTATGCCTTTTTCGCAATTATGTTGATTATTTCAGTTTTATTAACTTTTGTTGAATGACTTCCTTACGCTAATTTTGTCTTGTTGTAATATTTCGTCAATCTAACAACAGTTCTTTACCTCTTGTAAAAACATTTTATTTGGAATATTGAAGAATATTTATTAATACAATATCGAAGCTGTCAATCCCGTTTTATTCACGGGACTTTAGTGAAAATACGTGAAGGCACTTGCTGGCGAAAATACAGATTTCGCTAAATATTCCATCTGACTCTGACCGGGGTCACGAAACACAACATAAATACAAATCTTTTAAATGCATACTCCCAGATGTATAACCTCGTAAATAAATGCAATTCCCTTGATTCACGAAAACAAAGTGTCGCAAATATCTATGGATTTATAGTACTGTAAATCCAGTTTTATTCGCGAGAAAATTATTTTCGCACAATTACGCGAGGGCACACACTCACGAACATAAAGATCTCTTATACTTAAAATATACTTATCTGATATAAACATTTACCATACAACATATACTATCAATTTAAATACACACGCGCGAAAACATAGTATCGCGAATTATTGCTTGACCATTGATTCGCTAAAATAAAGTTCCGCGAAAATTTCTGGATTTACAGTAATGTATAGAAAAAATACTGCTGGATGTAAAATTTGTAACTGTTTTAAACGTGTTTGTGATTTTAACAGGTTATTTTCTATCTGTTTCTGCGGCTTTCTAGCACACGTCAATCACAAGTGTCTGCTTTACACAACGAAAATCTGGCACATTGTGTGTCCAATCTGCACGCTTCATTTAAAATTTGAAATGATAAATTCGAAAAAAATGTATGATCAACATTTAAAAAAAAATTACATGCATAGTGAAAACCAATATCTACTATTTCTATCATCTCAGTTTTTTCATCTGTTTGCTTCAATATTTTCTATTTCTGAACTATACGAAGTCGTGCGCCTTCAAGATAAGTGATTAGTGTACCCCATCAAACTTGATAGAATTTCGAGGCGAAACTCCGTACTTTTGCAGCTATAGTGCTTCTATTTAAATTTTCACGAAATTTTAACATCTGTACTCTGCGTCCTAAGACTATTGTATCAACAACCAAAGTGGGCTTATTGTCCAAGTACTTTGACCGTTGCTTTTCAAATCTTGGCAAAGTTTGAAGGGGATCCGTCCTCAAAGTTACAGTATGACCAAGCAGTTACCCGAACTTGGCATACATGACCGACAACATTTGTAACTTAACCAGTTGAAAATATTAATATCGATAAATCAACACACCTCTTCTAGTGAAATAGGTCAACATTTAATTTCCAAATAATTGGGAGTTTGGCGTCATGCGCAAAAGTAATCATAAAATGTTGGATCTCACCTATCGCACTACATGTATTATAGTCCTATGCTTTTTGTATATTTGTGTCTTTGTAAAGTTGTATATGCTATTTCCTCTCAGTTTGAGAACAAAGGTACAATATAATTGTCAGAAATACCTTACTGATTTTTCAGATAAATGATACGTCATAAATTGAGATTTCTACGTTCTTCTTTAAGTTGACTCCATTAGAAACAGTTTTACCAAAACCTATCTGATAATTTTGATAATTTATGTGTAGATTGTTGAATGGTACATTTGATCGTGAATTTTTCTTTCTTGATAAAGGCCTTATAATATTGATATTCTCTAAAAAAGAAAACATAAATGGAAATGGAAAACCTTCTGAACATGCAATAAGCTATACATCAAAAGATGGGAAGAATTGACAACGTACTATTTTTGACATTCCGGAACGTTTATCATTTCAGGGACCGTCAGGACAACCCGGACAACCAGGAAAGGTTGGTTATTTAAAACACATCAGACTAGCAATACATCGCTATATATATACATTATAAATGGATTCTTTTCTATAAAAAAACAAAACGGTTTTCCGTAATCTACATTCGTTTGGCGGGTTGATATTTCAGAATTACTTCAATTTGTCTTTCTAAATATATATACCATTATGCTAACAGTCTATCTACCATGTACACTTTAGTCTGGAGAACGTGGAGCGAGTGGCGAAAGGGGGCCACCTGGATCAAATGGAGCTCCGGGAATACCAGGACAATCTGGACCGCCGGGACAATCAGGACCACGTGGGCTAAGGGGACAACCAGGAATGCCGGGAATGCCAGGTGTACCGGTAAGCGAAGTGTTCATACTCTTATTCAAAGAAAGGATTTGTTTTTGTATGGTTTATGTCACCGTCTTAGTCAGTAGTTGCGGTATGGAAATGTCCGTCTCTACACCAAAGGAATAAATGTTCGAGTCCAAACTACAACATGACTTGGTTCTGAAGAATAAGACAGTAATAGATCAGAAAGGACTTTCTCAGCTCGGTGCCTCACTGCAAATATATGTTCTTATAGAGATTAAACTATATGCAACACTTTTTAGCTTTTTTCTCCCTCGGTAAATGCTGAGTTAAGAGGTATGATGACAACAATTTATCTGTCTGACATACTTTTTGCTTCGAATTTTCAGGGACGCAGTATATCTGAAGAGGACATTAGGGAATTATGTTACCAGATTTTAAGAGGTAAACAAATGTCAACAGACAGTTATACGCCACTTTTTAATTCTCTAAAACATTTTAAATTTTTCTTGAAATAAACATTTTGCGTCTTCAGTGAATAATTCTCTTTTTTATCTTGCCACAAAATTATAGAGTGCTAATTTTATAATTCGTAGTTTTACTTGATAAAACAGGAAGATAAACGTCAGTATTTTTTACACTAATAGATAGAATGGAAGACCTAGTTGCTGGCCTCCAGGGACCTCCAGGGCCACCTGGAATAGGGAAGATAGGTAAACAAGGACCGGCAGGTAGAGTTGGTGCTCCAGGTAAGATGTTGGTTATTATTATTATTATTATTATTATCATTATTATTATTATTGTAAATCCAGTTTTATTCGCCAGAATATTATTTTCGTTTAATTACGCGCGAGCACTTACTGGCGAAAATAAAATTCTCGCTTAATATACTAACCTGAAATTAACATTCACCATACAACTTGAACTATTATACTTAACATGCACACGCGTGAAAATTTAGTATCGCTTATCTGTTCGCCAAAATAAGGTTCTGCAAAATTTTCTGGATTTACAGTATTATTACTATTATTATTATTATTATTATTATTATTATTATTATTATTTTATTTTTTGTTGATTTCCATCGCACTCAAGAATCTTTAACTAATCAGGGTACGTCACCGAATGCTGTTGAAAAGCTTCAAGTCTTGTCTGATGCTCGGCACTTTAGGTAAAGGATCAAAATGGTCTTTAACGTGAAGCTATCTTCTGGTAACAAGATCTCGGTTACTATTGCCTCATCAGAAATGTAGGAAAACAGTAGCCTCCGTCGGACTCCAAACTTTGATTTTCTGTCTGAAGGCGAGAATTGTACCTTAGAGGTATGATGGCTCTCGTTCTAGGGAAGAAAATGTATTTGATCAATTAGATATTCATAATTCTAATATATCTAGTGACCAATAAGTATTGTTAATGTATCAAGTTTAGCCATTTCATTTATTACCTCACAGGTGAACGTGGACCGCCCGGACCTCCAGGAGAACGAGGATTTATGGGTTTGAATGGCCAACCAGGACCTCAGGGACCATCTGGACCTCCCGGACAAGATGGACCTAAGGGAGACAGAGGAGAAATAGGAGAGGGAAGACCAGGTCCTCCAGGACCTCCTGGTGCCCAAGGTACAAATATATTTTGCCTACAGTAAAACCTACTTTAGTGACCATCTGTATATAAAGAACACCTTTGTACAAAGACTGCTTGTCACTGTTCCCAATAGTAGCATTCATGTGCAAATTAACCTCTATATAAAGACTATCTCCCTACAAATTCTGGTTTCTTTCTATCCCATAGGCAGTCGTTATATACAAGTTTTACTGATTTGCTCTTAATCTTACTTAAACTTTTCAAATGCTCATATTTCTTGATTAATTTACATTGCAAAGGAATTTACATAATTTGGTTTAATATCATTATCGTTTATGTATAGGTCAACAAGGTAAGGAGGGTCAAGGAATCCAAGGAAGACCTGGAGACAGAGGACCACAAGGCATGGCGGGCGCAGCTGGCCGTCCCGGTGCACCTGGACAAACCGGACCACCTGGTTACTGTGAATATTGTAATTTTGGTGCAGGACAACCTGCCCCGAACTACATTCAGCTTGGCCGCCGGGATAATATCAAGGGAACTTAAAAACATCCCAATCCCAATATTACGCAATTGTGATATCCCCTGTAGCTAATTTGCCCTCATTACCTTTCGATGAAAACCTATTTTAGTTTTGTAACATCCTACCTACCGCTTGATAGAGTAGTCTGATGATAATGCGCCCTGCATGGTAACCCTATTGAACGTCTTCCCGGTTTGCAAGTTCAAAGAATGCAATTGAGAAGAAGCTTTTTTATATTTTATTTGCAGAGTGAATGAACCGTGTACTCTTAGCCTCTTTGATATTTATAAATGTTGGCTTGTTCATCATTCCAGGTTTGTCTGATTTGTTTAAATCTTTTCCTCCCATGACGAACTGCTGATGCGCATACACTTCCGGAAAATCTAACACTTGTATTCTCACACTAACTTCCGTATTTCACCCTGTAGTAGACCTAAAGGGCAAATTTGAATGTTTATTGATGAATGGTTTTGTTGACATTGTTTCTTTTTTAATTTGGTGTATATTTTACTTAACATTTTATGTATGTATAGTCGCTTTTGGAATCACTTTTTGTAAGCTTTTTGATAACACCCCTTCAGAGAATCTGTCTATTTAATCAATGTAGAACAACTTACTGTCCCGATTGTATATTTTCTCTTATACTCTATATGCAAATGCACTTAACCGACATCGACCTTTCACACATTTTATTTTATTTGCAGAAGGGAAACAAATAGATCATTTCTAGGTTCATGTACATTATTTAGTCAGGAAATTCAGGTTGATTTAGCATATATTTAAAGTTACCGTTAAGCCTACTCTCTGAGTTCAGTCTACTTATTTAACATATAACACATTGTATGGGTGTATTATCAATTCAATATGAACGTGTTAACATATGGCCAGTATTCAATTAAGTAATGAGAATTCATTTGATATTGAAACCAATAAAAAGCAAAAATGAATTTAGTCTAATGCTGAAACACTCAATAAAACGTTCTCAGGGATGTTTAATAACACAATGCAATTTACAGGAATATGCCAGAAATGCAAAAATGTTTGATGAAGAATTTTTTTCTAATATCTAGGGCCAAAGTTGTGTAGTAGCAATTCATACATTAATCAAACCGTTGATTTTTGCTGATAAATAACAAAAATTTGCTGTCGGTGTTGAGGGTAAAAATACTGTAAAAGAAAAACATTTTTCAGGAAAAATTTAGACTGAAACAGGGATAATGCTTTTTATGTTTTATTTGTACAGCAATGCAGCACGATATTTTGCATGACTACATTGATCATACCGCTAATACCTCTTGACGCTACAGAGACTGGATTGTGGTGTTATTGAGATTCTTTTAGGTATCACCTGCGCGTTCAAAATAACTTTGACGCCAATAGGAAAAGGATTGATGTTATTGAGATTTTACGGCTCATCCGCGCCTTCAACTGAGATGGTCATCTGTCTTGCTTGTATGAAGTTGTATCAATTTCTTATCTTCAAATCAGAAGTACTCAATGAGGGTTCCACGGAATCACCTCAAAAACTTTTGTGTGCATATCGCTTACTTTAGTATGGGAAAACGACTAATATATTTTTATATATAACTCATGTCTTGTTTGTTTGTTTGTTGTCACCAAAGTTTAAGATTTTTCACATATAGTTTATCAAAAATATTTCATCTACTTTTGACTCTCTCTGGAACGCGTAAGTTTGGACAGAGTGGGTTTTAAAAACAAATTTAAAAAGTTGTTGATCTTTTTTAACAATTCAGAGCATTAAAAGAGCATCTTTAATTTTTTTTTCACAATTGTGAAGAGTGCTTGTGTTGTAATGAAGATTTTCTTTTAATGCCTGTTCAAATTTTCATTTATATTTACATCTGCTAGCATAGATGAAGTGTACAGAATATTTAAGATTTGTGTGGCAATCTTGTAATTGGTTATTTAATACGTTCAAAGCGAAGTTTCATGTAGGTCATAAAATTACTATACATATTAATACTTGGATGCTTTCTGTACAACGCAGTAACCCAGTGTGGTTAAAACTCTAATACACAAAATAATTTTTTATATATTTTTAATGTTTCCATGACAACAGTTTAAAATATGTAAGCATATAACAATCATTTTGAGATCTCTTTGAAATCAATAAAACAGCTTTTTATAAATTCTTGTTTTCTTGGTTTTTATCAAAATATGTACAAACATGCGCAAGAATGGAATAATTTATGGGCGGTTGAGGTTTGCCGTTTGTATTGATACTCTACTGTCTTGTACAGTAAATCAGAATGTTCTAAAGCAGACCTGTAAAACGTCCGAATATTGGAACAAGTCACACAAAGTGATCTACAGTTTACTGGAATAAGGCAACGCTGTTATAGCCTACTTATACTCTGTTTTCGCTACAACTGTACAAGGATAGGGCACATAACGGTGTAAATCTCCTCGAAAAATACGTCAGATACCGTCAATGTGGTATGAAAAAACATAGTATAGTAGATCAACCCGTGACAGAACATCGATTCATAAAACCTTGGGATCGTTATTTATTGGAGACTTTTAAGAAATATTAACAAACAAAAACAACATCTACATACAGGCTTACCTGCATTAGCGACCAACTTAATCAAAGGATCGCCTGTTTCATATGACTAAAACACATACATCCAAAAGAGTATTTCCCAAACAAATCATTTGGATTAAAAGCGATTGTCCACTTGATCATATGTAATATGCCATCAATGTTTGCTCCTTCCCTTGGACAGTGTCTTAAAACATGTTAGACTGTGGGTAAAAATGACCAGAATTACAAGTGTACAGCACTCAGATTCAAGTAGAATGCTTTCAATATTTTCATATCACCATGAACTTTATCAGTTATTGCAGCATATGGAAAACTGTTTTCTTCTCGAAATGCATTTACAAATTTCTTTATTATGTATTCCTTATAAGAATTATGAAATCGATCATAATTCGTTACCTTTACGTTCCCATGGTATAAAACCCGTTCCCCCAAAGTTAGGTGGTTTATTATTCCAATTCGACATTTAGTCTCGGCTGACAAATCATTCGAAGGGAAAAGGTCAACTATTACATAATTACACATCATTGGTCTGAAACAAAAAAAAAAGCTTTATAGAGTGGAAACTTCCAGCAGCTTCTCGTGAATAATTATCATTATCAACCACTGATAATTAGATGACCGTGTAACACATGAGATCTTGAGTACAAAAATGTGAAATGATATTGTTACTACAATGTGAAATCAATATCCCGTACTTTTACTACTGAATGTGTTGGGGTCATCCGTGGCCGAGTGGTTAGCGTGTTCGACTGGAATCGGAAGACTTGGGTTCGAGCCGCGTAAGCGGCACTCCGCGGTTGGCCGTCCCTGTCCTTCGGATGAGACAGTAAAAACCGAGATCCTGTGTCACAGTAGATGTTGGCACGTTAAAGAACCCTCCCTGCTCTACGGCCAGCAGTGCCCAGCATAGGCAAAATTTGTAGTCATTCACCGGCATACGGTGACGTCTCCATATGAGAGAAATATTCTTGAGTGGGACGTTAAACAAGAANNGCACACGGTGACGTTTCCATATGAGTGAAATATTCTTGAGTGGAACGTTAAACAACAACAAAACAAACAAACAAAAAACAGAATGTGTTGAGTTTTATCCAAATAATGTAACATAGAATGGCATACATAAAGTTATCGGTCGTCCACTCTTTTGAGATAAATTTCAATTCCCTAGCGAATACAGTAAAAACACGAACCTCTGAGGATGAGTAAGCCTGCTATGCTGACTGATTACATTCACCGATAGTTCATTCTCAGACTTAAAGTAGATGAAAAAAAAGTAGAAGATAGCGAGATGGCATTCAAAACTCAAATCGAACGATAGACAACATGACCAACACAATCAAAAATAGAGTTGCACAAACTCCAGAAAAGGTGGGGTGAGGTTAGGTGCTCCGGAAGGGGAATCAACTCCTGTTCCACGTACGGCACCCGTGTGAAAGTCGGTGAGGACGATCCCATAACCTCTACTCAACATCTGCCGCAACTAAAATGGAAGAAGAATGATTAACCGGAAGTTATCGAAATTCTTGCCGATCACCTGTTCTCTTAAGACCCCAAGTGCGAGTAGAATGTATAGCACTTCATAACATTTGTTTTTATTCCTGGGTAACTTGTTTTGTTCTTGGTTTATCTTCATATTGTGTCCAAAAAAAATCACATACATGTATGTACACAAATTGCACCAAATGAAATCACACGTATTGGACGTACAAGAAAGAATTTGAAACCTCAATATGGCCTTAAAGTATGAACACAAAATTAATCCTTAGTTTGTGGAATCCATTAACTTTAAAAAAAAAAAAAAACCCATTAAAGATAAATGTTTCCATACTTACATGGCTTTTACGTATCTTTCAAGTATACGAAATACTTTTTAGAAATCGCTGTTGGTGTTGTGTTAACCCAACTCTCAACATCATTTAAGTTAGATCGTTGCGACCTCAGGTTGACCATGTTGCGTTTTTACGTCATCTAAGAACTTTACCCTATGCAGTAGGGGGTCTTTGCCGTGCCAAGCCAATGCTGGCATGACCCCACGGTTTTTGTAGTTTCATCCGTAGAACTGTAAACCAGTTATGCTAACGCGAATACTTTAACATTAAGACAACATATTATACACGTCCCATTCAAGAATATTTCACTCATATGTCGACGGAGAGCTTCAATTTATTGCTTTTCTGATATTTAGCATAGAGGGACATTTGACTTACTGACACGTCGTCATTCAAGGAAAGTCGGTTTTACAGTCTCAACCGAAGGACAGGAAAAGTCAGTGACATCCGTTGGGTATCGAACCCCTGACCTCGCAGTCTGAAGAAGTCTACCTTAACGCACGTAATCTACATGTATCTCAGAACCGTGATTGTCTCTTTAGACTGGTTTGTATTCTGTTGAATACTAGAACATCCGTGTAATTCATGGGAAACTATAACACGTCAGTGTGTATTAGATCCAGATAAGTAATTAAATATATCGTGGAAATGAGGTATAAAATCTAATTCAAGAGTGTTTTGATTTAGAAATCCATTGATCGAAAGTGACGAAACTTTTTACTTTTTTCTCAAATTCACAGTACAATGGCGTGAATATTCAGGAATCCGTTGCAAATTTGTCTTTAATGTACGTGGTTGAAAGAATGTAAGTCAAATTACTAAATAATCAACCACAGAACGATCTGGAGAAAGTCACTTTGATATTTACAGACCAGAGATGGTTGCAGAACCTCAATTCGAATTACGCTATCTCAGCTGATTTGCCTCGTAAGATAAGAAGTTCCGGTTATAATTCAATAATCCTGCATTTGTAAGCGATTTTTTTGCAAGACACCCTTTTGTATGTGAACTACATTCCACGGTGTTTCTGTCTCTTGTTTAACCTCATATAATGTAGCTTGAAAGTCAAGTGGAAGGTTGTACATGTTCCTTTATGTCTTCACTTTACCTTTCTTTTTTTCTTTTTTTGCATTTATATAAGATCAAATACAAGCACTCGTAAAACGACTCATATTCTACCAGTCACATTTCCCTGACATCACTATAAACCCTTTCACTGTAACTGTAACTTTAGTCGGCAAATATGATAGACTCCTGAAAAAGACGTCAAGAAATAATCAGTTGCTACAACAACATCTATATCATTGCAGCCGTTTCAACCAAAGTCACAGAACCGCGGATACAACTAAGGGGCCTATTGGTTTCAGCACACTGTCAAATCCGACATTCTATTGTGGTACCTCCTGATGTCAGTAAACTCAGGTTTTACACTATGTAATTTTAGACTGGGGTTGAGGGCAATAGATGGTATTTTGGACCTATAGAAAAACTGTTGACTAAGGATAAAGGCAGATTCTATGAGGGTCCAACAAATATCACCTACTGCCTAAAATCTCAATTGATAACGATTCTATAATATTTCATTAATCATTTCAAAACCATTGTCCATAAAAGACTGATCTAGCATGATAGAAAAGAGTATACCATTTTGATATTTAGGATTGAAAGGATTAACATACTAATTTCTTCATGACTACAGAAAACCTTACTACATTTAACATGTTGTTATACTTCAATGGCACAAGTTAGAATTGGTTGAGAGCAGTCAAGTGTCAGGAAGACAGACCATCACATCTCTTTTGACTGTGACATGCCTCCCTCTTGCAGTTCATTCAAATAAAGGAAAGAATAGTCTTTATTAATTTGGATTTTTGCACTCAGACAATGACTCTTCTTGGGTAAACAAATCCTCATGTCTCCCTAAAACCTGGGCAATAAATCTAAAACGTGTGATATTAACCAGGTGATCAGAGAAGACAAATCCCCTACACAAACTATGTAAGCAAGATGAAATGTCATACCGGTAGAGGGCCAACAGCATTTGGTAATTTATTCAGACTGCTGATAAAATTTCAATTGTTGGCCTTGCTTTCAATAGAGTTGTTGTTTTGTTGTTTAACTTCCATCCAAGAATTTTTCACTTGTAGAGAGACATTTCCATTTGCTCATGCTACAAATTTGGCCTGTGCTCAGCACTTATCATGTTATGACCATTAAGCAGTGAGGGTTCTTTAGCCCACTGTGACACAGAACCACAGTTTTTAGTGTCACATTAGAAGGAAATGAAATGCCAGCTGCCTCCATCAATTGGATTCAAACCCACAACCTTAAGATCTGGAGGTGAACAGGCTTTCCACAGAGCTATAACAGGTCTATGGTTCAGAAACTTTCTATAGTGTACAAAAGGCTTCATTATTTGATACTAGTCAGTGCAACCATAAACTTAACCATCACGATATGGTGCATTTGTAACCATTTTATCTCCTCTAAGTCTATCGGTAAAGTTTGGCAGAAAGTTTCTCAAGTGTGACAAGAACAAACAAACAAATATATACCAAAGAAATAAAAATTGACGAAATGATAAATTAATGTTTCAAATGCATTTATTTACAAAAAATGTATATCACAAGTAAACATAATCACTTCTCTGTCTTCTTTAATATATGTTCTTCAGGCCTGTAAGACAAAAAGAGCAGTAAAATTTTTGGAAGCTCGAAGAATTGTAGCAAGACAAAGTGTGTGTGAAGAATGAATAAATTTTGACAAAAGCAAAAATGAAAACAGATAAAAAAAAGACAGAAAATGTGGTTTTCACAGAGGTCAGTGAACATAATGTATCTACATTAACCACTTCAGTGCATATGACGGATATAGCCATCATGACATTAACTTTTCCTGAATGCATATGACAAGTGTATACATCATTAAAATGTACATTTTGCAACATTAATTACGCAACATAGTAAAGATAACATTACGTCATTATACGCACTGAAGTGGTTAAAGAAGAATTCCTCCTTTTGAAAGAAGATTTTTGTCTCTACAAAATTCTTCAAAAGGCTTTGAGATACGTATTGTGTCACACTCCAGGGCTGGGCACCATAAAACTTCATAATTTACTGAAGTCTGAAAATCTAGTCTGTCAGTCAATCAGAATTCAGGATTAGCTGAATTTAATAAGCTTTTCAGACTTAAGTAAATTCAAAAGTTTTATGGTGCCAAGCCCAGGTTACATTTTCTATGTGATCTTGATCTTTACTTTTGTTACCCTTGAGTAACCGGAGTCCAAAAGTTTACATCCCAAGAAATATTAGTGTTAATTTTGGGCATAATTAGGATTAGGATAGGAGTTTGATGGGACATACAGACAAACAGTCATGGCCACAACAACCTATTCCCTCGAAATTAATTTAAAGAGAATTATAGAACCCAATTTGGAGTTTGTCATTCACAGTTTTTTCCTTCTAACACCTGAATGATATCCATGGAAGAAAAATGCCCAGTTGCTGTGTTAACCATCACTCATCTCTACACACTTTTTTCTATCACCTACCTTCTTTGATCCCTTTTTGAGGTAAAATTTTTAGGAAAAGTTAATGAGCCAGAAATGTATGATATCGTTACAATGTTGATATCATCTAACAAGTTGATAATAATGTAACAAAAGCAGTTTGCTCAGACTAGCTATTATGAAATCAGACGATTTCTCTGACTCATCAAGTAGCACGAGATAAAGGTAATGATATCATCCTATTGAAGGACAGATAATTTATCATCATCTTCTAAAGTGCCAAACCTATGTGATCCATGGTTGTCTGCATAAGTGCAATATTTTGGTCACAGAATGTTAAAAATAGATCTTGTTGACTCACTGATAAGCTTCATTATATTGTAAAGGATAAATGAGATTTTAATTAGCATGTGTGTCTTCTTAAGCCTCCTCTACAAGCATTTTATTTACAGAGTAAAAAATGAGTTATCAAATGGCAGTTTCAATTTTCTTTATTTATCTTTTAGCAGAATAAAAAACAAGGAACCTTGTGATATTATCTGCACCCAAGGTATCAAAATTTCATTTTTTAGACCATTTTTTTATGTGGGCATGATTAACAGTATACAATTGTTGACTGGGTCCGAGGGAAACAGCAATTTTGTTCATGTCGGGCAATAGTCAGGAACGAGGGTGCCAACAAAATTGCTGTTTCCCTCAGATCCAGTCAATAATTGTTTTGTTATATGAAACAACTTTTATTGTACTACAGTATGACTGTCGTGTCTACTGCAGTAAATTTCCTCCGTTAATCAGCTCAAAATTTCCACGAGACCAAGTCAGTTTCATCACTTAACCCAAATAAATCATCAATAGAAGCCGTAATATTTGTCAGATGTTCATCTAGTATCCTCATTAGGCCTTTATAACATTTGGCACGTTTTTACTGTCAAGGTGATTAAATCTCCCCGTCCGATATTCCTCATCGTGACTTCTGCATGATACTGCCATTATTTACACCGGAATAAGATGCAGACACAAAATCTATTCATGGACACATCTGCGTTTGAACCATTAACCAATCAAATTGCAGTTTGATCAAAATTGCCGGAAATTCGAAGTGTCTCCTTAACAATCACAAGAGGGCCAACAGTAAAAATTAAATGACCGGGCAGAAAGAACTGTTTTTGAAGGAAATATTTAATAGCAAGTCTGTTGGCTATTTTTCCTCACTTTTTTTTTCCTTTACCATATACAGAATTGGGCTGGGCACCATGAAGCTTAACAATTTACTAATGTCTGAGAATTTTCTCAACTCCAGCTTCTCAGCCAATCAAAATTTAGTATTCGCTGGGTCTGAGAAAATTCTCAAACTTGAGTAAATTCTTAAGTTTTCTGGTGCCAAGCCCTGATTGAAGTAACAATATTTAGACAACTGATCACATGAACACTTACCAGTTAAATAATCTAGGGAAATTGGCTATTTCTTCTTCTGTGTATTCATCTAATCTCTTTGGAACAGGTTGAACCTGTGTTATCCAGTCTGAAACATTAGCTAATATGTTCTCCGGCACATCCTACAGATCAACAAAAATAGAAACAAATTTACATGTATATTTATGCAAAACAGTATTTATTCTTTTCAATATAAACCATAATATCACATAGTCTCTAATAATCATGCAAAAAAATATGACCAAATTCCACTAGAGGCTCTTTCACAGATGCCTGAACTACCAATTACCAATTACCACAAGTATCTGGGAGAGCAATATGGTCAAAATTGTAACATCATAAAATGATTCATTCAAAGTTGTTGGTTTTAGGGTTTGTTTTTATTTTAATGAGTCAGTAATTTGTGTAGGAAAATGTATCAAAGCACACTTCGGCCTTTCAACCTAGCCACACTTTTTATATTTTGTTTTTCAGAGGCGTTTGCCACAGGCTGTTATTTCTTAATCAAATTCTGCTGATAAATGTTAAGATGGCCACATTCCTCTCCATTTACATCTTCATTCCTGTCTCTAAAGGGTTAAGGTCTATAAAAAATTCTCCAAATGAGAAACTATACTATCTCTTGTCATACCAAAAAATTAGTCATTTACAGCTAAGATCCTTAATCTAAACATGTATGCTTATCTAAAATGCTATTAGAATTTATTACACGTTCGTGAATTTCTGATTCTAAGAGAGATAACTCTTGTTTCTTATGGATCAGCAGTTCAGCATCTGCCAGTATCCTTTTGTGATACAACTTCTGTTTTATGTTGTTTCAGTTATTTGACGTCCAACCCGAGAATCTTTCACTTAATAAATGGAGACATCACCCTATGCCAATGAAGTGTTACAAATTTGGCCTTTACTTGACACTTGTGACCATTGAGCAGTTAAGATTCTTTAACATGAAGACACCTACCATAAAATGAGACCTTGGTTCTTACAATCTCATCCAAAGGACAAAAAAAGCCACTTAACTCCATTAACCGGATTCAAACCAAGAACCTCACAATCAGAAGGTGAACACCCTAAACATGGAGCCATGATGGCTCTCTCCCATTGTATGAACTAATTTTTTGAAATAAATCATTCATTACAACAAATAGTCTACTTATGCAGAGTACTTGTCAAGTTCGACTATTTTAAGAATATAAATACATGTATATAAACATGTGCAATTAATGAAGATTGATCCCTCCTGACTATAGACTGAGAGAAAAGCACTGAAATAACCTAAAATTGTTTTTTTTTAAACCTTTTTAAATCATAATGGAGTTGATTGTCATGTCAGATTGCTATGCTTCTTGTACAGTGTGTTTGTTTATTTTGAAAAGGATTTATATTGATTTGAGCTAGGCAAATTAGATCATAAAAGATTGACTTACTTCCTCTGGGAAAAGATGCAATCTACGCATCAAAGTTTTCCTCTGCAAGTTACCTGGCAGGCGTTGATATACAGACTTTTCTAAAATCTGTCAATACAAGAAAAAAAACTTTAATTCGTGTCATTTCAATCAAAATAATAATGGAAAACAATCAACTTTATATGCTTGAAAAATTCACTAATAATGTTTTGTTTGTTTGTTTTTTTATTCACGCCACACTTGACAATCTTTCAGTCATATGGTAACGGCCAGTTTTTATTGGCGGATGAGATAACCCCACTACTCATGTACCCTAGAAAGACCACTGGCCTTCCGCAAATACTCTGGGAAACTTTCTCACATAATCAACTTAGGTTCCAGCAGGGCTTGGATCCGCGCTGACAAGAGGGGGAGAGACTGAGTGGTTTAAAGTGCAAAGCTGTAACCATTCAGCCAAAGAGGCCCCTGAATCCAAAATAAATGTGTACCTTAGGCTGACCTTGTCTTTTGGAGTTTTGATTGATTGTATTGTTGTTTAAATTACCACTAAACAATCTTTACCCTATATAGAGACATCACTGTATGTCAGTCAAGGGCTACTAATTTGGCCTATGCACGGCACCTACAGCTGCAGCATAGGGATGGTTCTTTAACATGCCGGCACCATGAGTAACACAGGAGCTCTGTTTGAACTGTGTCATCGGAAGGACAGGAATAGCAAAGCCCTTTGCTGGGTGGATTCAAACATACCTGCCAACCCTCCCATTTTGTGCGGGAGACTCCCGCACAAACGACGAAATTCCGGAAATCTCCCGCATTCCAATCCGCTCCCGCGCGGGAGCATATAATCTCCCGCATTC
>JACSZP010012006.1:0-16762 GCA_016161895.1 Pinna nobilis
AAAAAATTATATAAATATTATTATGTCTCTGGGGTATTTGTAATTTGTAGATTTAAATTTAGGTCTGTAGATGTCAAACAAAAAAGACATGATATATACATGTGCTTATAGGCAAAACAACCCGGCATTAATATTATATTTTGTACCCTTCTCTGTCTCTCGCCTTAAAATAATTTGAAACAGATAAGATTTAATCAACTACAGCTAATTTGAAATTACCTCATTTTATTTCATTGATTACCTATTCATTATGATTCTTATGTAATTATATTTATGGCGGAGAAACTCGTAACAATTTACTTGAATGCAAAAAATGAGAGAGAGAGAGAGAGAGAGAGAGAGAGAGAGAGAGTATGGAATAGAACAAGAATAGCGAAGGCCAGGTGAACATGAATTGTCGGCGCCCTACTGCGCTCATGTGGCTTGTAAAACAAAGTATAAACAAGCCCAGCAGTTTTTCATATTGGAGTTTAATAGTATTTCCCTTGTCAAGGGGGAAATCAGTCATAATAAGTTAAATTTCACTTCAATTTTTTCATATAGAGCACATCCTTTTTATTTAAATAAGGGTCTTCGTTTTGAAATTTAAATAAATAAGAATTTTTCTAAACAAATAATTTGCAAGGAATTTCGATTATTTTTCTGAGAAGTGTCTGTCGTGATTAGAAATATGATTCAGGCATTCTTTTACAATTTTTAAAAATTGAAAAGAAATTAATTGATGTTAATATCATTCTAATAATGGAATTGTATCTAGATTGCATATATTACAGGCAATGTCTTAACAATGCTTTAAATGAATCCCAAAACACGAGGCATCCTATCACTGTGAATAATATAAATACTGGACTGCTGCTAAAGTCTACGACGAAATGAATATTATTTGATATTTTCATCTGTAACATTATAAGACTAAAGTCTTGATGCTTATTTGAAAGAAAATCAAAATGCAAACGTTATACATCATACGAACTACTTTGGTTTTAAACCAAATATATATCTGGACAATTTCAGCTTTATGATGAAATAGTATACACTTCTAGTACCGTGTAATTTTCAGTATTTAGCAAAACATATCAAAAGAAACTGGTGAATTTCAAGTTTCCATCAGCAAATCCTTGGAAGACCAATTTTTTAACAAATTTTATTGATACTGATCATATTGTGAAAGAATTTTGTTACTCCAGTCTGTTTTAACCAAAAAGATGTCAAGTAAACTTTTTGTCACAAACTTTTTATATTTTCTTGAACAATGTTTGTGTTCCTTATATAATCTCATTAAAACGTTCGTTACTTGATTTTGCAATTTTCGAAATAACAATGCTTTTTTGGAAAAAAAAATCCACAAAAACATGGATATTTGGAAAACCCAGTACAACGTATTCAGATGAAGAGCTCGTATTTTAGCTAGCGTAATCGAAAATTCATTAATCTATCAGTACATTTCATGTCACGCATTTAAGAAATAACTATTCTGTCATTCTTATCTATAATTTCTTTCAAATAATTTTATAACATTTTGAAAATTGTTAAGACTATCAGATCAAAATCTGCATGCAATATTTCTTTAAAAAACGTTTGGGTTGGGTTTTCTACATTCTTTTTTTAAATTACGCTTCAAATTTAGATATGAATTCAAATATTACATAACTATGTATTTTTCCTATACAAAATCTTGAGATTATATTCTTCGAATTTCATTTACTAATACACAATATATATATATCTTTATAATCTTTTTTTTCAAATAAAGAATCGTTATATTTTATATAGTTTTTATATTCAGATGGCAAAAATAAATAGTATAAAGGTGTTTAACTGGAAAAAAATATTTCTGTCGTGCAAACTCAAAGAATATATAAAGACACATTACATTCAGATCAAATAATTTAATTCTTTATTTCATAAAAAAGAAATTTTATATTAAATGTATTTTCCTCTCTAATAATCAAACATGATTATCATTATCAATGATATTTTACAATCTTTTTATTTATTATTATTATTACTATTATTATTATAATTATTATTATTATTATTATAAATAAATATTACTTGTATTATTATTTTTATCAATAACATCCTAGTTTTTATTGCTTACTGTCAAGTTAATTGTAATACAATTCAAGTGAAGAATTGTTCACAGACAAATTATTGATACACGAAGCTGTGTCAGATAATTAATTTTAGAAACGTATAATGTCAATTTTTCAACAATATTTATATGATTTTGATTTTTTTAATGATCTTAAGATCATAATAAGAAGCTTAAATCATCACCATACCTCTCGGGAACTGTGATGAGTGGTAGACCGGCGTGTACGGCATCATGCTCACAGAAGACGTTGTCTGCAGGCCGATCTGATCTGGGTACTGGCCTTGGTATGCCTGCATCGGGTAGCTGACTGACCCCGCATCGTGATGGGAGTCGTACTCCGGGTATTTAGAAAGATTCGTGAAGCTCCCAGAATCAAATCCTAGAATATCTCGGATGTAAAATGAAGAACTCGAGGGCGGTTGTCGGGATGGGTGGTGTCCCACTGGTAGCATCTCTGTGATCCGCGGGAAAGCACATGGACGATACAGGATCTAGGATTTCCCTCTGCTCCAATAATGATCCGGTGTATATATCTAATCCAAATGAACTTCAGAATACCACACAAAAAATCTTAGTTAATTTTACAATTATGTTGACGGACTGTAGTAATGTGATTGAACCAAAAATTCCAAAATGTTAGAAACAATTTTTGAAATAGCTGTTTTCTTATATTGCAGAAATACTACTGGTCGTAGAAATAAAACCGAATTTTAAATTAGTGTTATTTTAATCCTGTAGGTAGAATAAAGTGATATTCTACACTTTTTGTAGCTGGAGTGAAGTACTCCTCCTAAAGCTTAATATTTTTTTCACACGTTTAGTGAGATACTAAAATAAATAGAGAGCGTCATCGTGGTAGGTATACATTGTACAGGAGCGGTGACGGACAGCTTTGTATAAAATATCATTACATAGATAAGTGTTTAAGAAACACCGAGTAATCTCAAATCAGCGTCACTTGAGCGCAACATCTTGTACCAGCAAAAGATAATATCAACCAATCAAATATAATTTCCCCTGTATTTGCTGACTTAATTGACCAATCAAAAGTGATTAGCGTAAAACAAATAAAGAAACGACGATGCATACCAGATGTGATTGATATATGATTAGAAATATTTATACATATTTGTAATCAGCACGAATAACAATATCGCCAGACAATCTGCAAAACATTTTCTTCGTGTGATCTGGCACCGTTTCACCCTGTACCAAAATACTTTATCCGTATTAAACAATTAATAAGTGCAAACATTACAATACATTAATATGAAAAACTAACGATAGCTTGCTCATAGTGAATGAATGGGATAACTCATCCGTGAAATAGTAGTTTTTATATTGCATTCCGGAAAAAATGTATCTCATCTAATATTCCCTTGGAGGGATGTTAACCGGGTATGTAGGATGAATTGAAAACTTGAAAGAAACGGAAAAAAAAATTCGTATTTTTTGTGAATAAAAATAAAACTAAAAGAATGTAAAACTGATTTACTTTACAAATTTAATTGTAGCTAAAAGAAAGAGGGTTGAGAGAAAAAAAATACTTAAATTTGACATGATGAATCAGATGGTCAATCAAGTAAATGTTCCAAGATTAAGTCGAAATATATCATACTCGCCCCTTACTGAATACAGTATATGGGATATGGTTGTCATTTTGCGTGCCTGTTCGTGGGAAAAATCAAAATAATTCAACAACACACATTGTACATGTATAGATATAACAGATACCAATGGGAGTTTGTGGCTGTCCACTCCATTTCCGCTTGGGGTTAGGTTTCAGAAAGGAAACGAAAACTCGGCTCTGTGGTGTTTTGATTGCAAACATGACTAAAGTTCTCTTTGAATCATAAAAATAAACAACGGACGCCAGAATGTCCTCTGAATCCTTCAAAGGAGACAATGCGCAGTGGACAGTTCACTATGGTAGTGAACAAAAAGTACATCCTCAAAAACAAACTTGTTAAATATATCACCTCGATTACATAGTAATTTTACACGATGAAAAATCTTTTTTCTCACGAAATATTAAAAAGGGGGGTATGTCACCACAAGTCATGTTTAGGGATAGGTGTATTGAAGCCCTCGCCAATGAAATAGCACACAGAAATAAGGTTTTCTTTTTTAGTTTTATTTCTTCTTCTGATTGGCTTACCACATAATACGGATGCCTAGACTCATTCACAATTGTAGTTCCTTTGTCATTTTATATACAATCATTTTAAAGCCGCAATCGTGAATGACAGGTATGTCAATGACAGAATTGTGAACAGGGATACTGATGGAACAACACACCTTTAGCGAGCTTTTTGCAGCGCTTAAGTTTAATAATTTCCTGTAACTGCGTCAAAAGTGAAGCATAGTATATGACATTGATTGTTTTTCCATTTGAAGATAATCTATCAGCAGAATGCCATCTTTATCCAAGAAAACCAGGGTCATAGCCTTCCCAGTTGATGGAACATCCCAGCTGATGGAACAGTCTCTCTTGTCTTTGGCGGGGACAGCCAAGTGCTTGTTTCGATTGTTGTTTCCTCTGAGGTAAAATGATGGACCCCTGTTTCACCTATAGTAACAAATCTCTGAAGAAAGTTGGGAGTGTTTTCCTCAAAAAATGTTAAAATTAGCACGATAATGTGCGCCTGGTGTGTTTCCGATCAACTGTCAGAAGTACCCATCAGGACGAAAGCTCTCTCATTGCGAGATCATCGGTCAGAACGATCGTCTGTCAGTCATGATATCATGAACTTTATGGACCATTTCTTGGGTTGTACCATTGACAGGCCTTCCATGACGGGTTTCATCCTCAAGGCTTTGTCGGCCGTGCCTAAAGTCCGACACCCACCTTTTCACTGTAGCATATGGAGGGGCAACTTTTCTTAGTGTTGTCGCCGTATCAATATGGATACCCTTAGGTGTTAAACCTTTTATATGCAAACATTGGATCTCCTAGTTTGTCCATTTTGCAGAAGTCGCTTGTCTTGTTTACTTTGGAGTACTACCTCGTCAATATAAGCTGACCAAATGAGACCAGTCCTTGAGTACACGGTCCTATATAGTCAGTGAATAGTAGGACTAAAAAAACGTCATAGTGTACCTCCTTCAACTTGAGGCTCTCAACATATTAATCAACTTTTGTAAATCGTTCATTGTATGTATATAGTATAAGATAAATATACACACGTATTTGATGGGATTCGAAGAACTTTCGAAAAGGATGCAATATGCTAGCATGGGACCCCGAATACTTGCATACACCTGGTCCCATCCCGGTTCGGATTTGTATTTGCACTTCACGTTGGAGCCGTCAATATTTCAAACCTTGTCGTATTTTTACGGACTTGGGAGTTTCGAATACTCTTGGATACATCTTGATGCTCACGAAGGTATGCTAAATTTAGCTGTAGTATCTTGAAGGGAAAAGTCATTTTGAATATATGAATTGTCGTATACAAAATACATCGAGGATTTCACTCCAACTGTAAAACCTGCCAATTTATCAGAATAAACATTTTCCCAGGAACATCGTTTAACAGCAACGACCCTCCAAGGAACTTGGAGCTTATTCAAAAATTTTAAAAAAAAAGTTTAAAAGGAATGCTAAGAGAGAAACCTCGTCTTAATGTAGGTACTCAGTCATTATATACGGTAATACAAGAAAGCATGGTACAAATAATACTTCATTTACGGTAAACTGAATATGTATTCTTATTGATTTCTAAACTGGGGTTGGGCATCATCAAACTTAAGAGTTAACTTAAGCCTGAGAATTTTCTAAACATCAGTTACTCGGCCAATCATGATTCAGTATTTGCTGGGAAAACGTTCTCAGCCTTCAATAAATTCTTAAGTTTTATGCCATGATGCCAAGTCCTGTGCTTGATTTTCTTTTGTTTATATTTAAGCCAAACTTGAAGGATTTTTAAGACGAAGTTTGTCTTATTTTCGATCCAAAAAGTATGTATGTATGGGAGAAGGTCTAAGGAATTGTGTCAGCATAATAGATATTCAATGGATAACTATTGAAACCTTTCTATTGAAAGTTAACACCTTGAGATTACTTTCAGATGGTGTTCTTCACATATAAAGGTTATATAGATTTCATTAAATGTCTCCTTGGTTGAATTTCTGCCTATTGTTTATAAATACAACTTTACCAGCGATGTTTGGAAGCAATAGCATACATAAGCGCATAATCACCACATCTCTTCAATATAACCTACCTTGACAGTCGTTTTATATGATTTGACGGAACTATTTACAACTACCTACAATGATGAACAGAAAACATGGCAGCCAATACAAGTGAGCGTGTTTTCCTGGGTCGTTTCATGACCAATTACAAGTTAATCGTCCTCATAAACGTTTGGTGATATCAAAGCCGACATCGCGAGATTCTTCCCGTCAACTGGAGACTGATGCCTGCGTAAAGCCGGTGGTATCACGCTGGGGAGATAATGGCCGTGTCACAGTGTATTTAGTAATATCGGCGCAGTATGCAGAAACAAGATGGGTGAGAAATATATCGCTGTGTATAATCATGTTAATCTACATTCTACGTCAGGAATTTAAAGTACAGACTTGTAGGAGGGGCTGATTCCAAAGTTGACTGTCTCCTTTGTGTAAAACGCACGGTACTTTCCAATATTTCCCTCACTTTGTGGAAAATCTTTCTTTTTAAATAGAGCGAGTTTGTATCTTACTCATAGGATATTGAGGAATATCTGAAAAAGGACCGTCAACCAGAAACTCAATAACAGATATAAACATTATGAAACACCTGCAAGGGGAGTATGTGAGATGGTAGTGCGGTCGCTTAATCGGGGTTTTTCCGGGTACTCCGGTTTTCTCCCAAAGTAAAGACCCTACACGTCGACATCAGAGCCAACGAGAGACATCAATATAAGTTGAATTAATTTTGTTTTGTCAATCGTTGTAAAGTAAATAAAGTTTAAATTTTTAAACATATGAAAACGAAAGGAAAATATTAACTCGGAATTCATTGGGGGGGGGGGGGTTACTTCCACAGACAGTCCATTTTAAGTGTTGCTGACCAATGCATTTTTAGCTAGCCTATTATACGAATTGACATTATTCGACACGTTTTGGATCTTGTAAAAATATTGTATCCATATTATATATCTAAATTTTTGCAGGAATAAAAGGTGCTCTATATTTCTTTTGAAAGTTTGTTTAATTTTTCCAATTTATCCGAAATATTCTCTGGATCACTGATCGGACGAAAACAAAAAGGTCTGAAGAGTGAAGTATTCACTTTAGACCAGAAAAATGGGGGTTTACATAAAAGCAATTCTGAATAAAAAAATATTTTAAAAGAAAAATCAGTAACCATTCACACGCAAAAATATCAAATACAAGCGAATTTTTAAATCAAAGTTCTATCTACAAAAGCATTTTTCCCGTTATGGTCAAAATTAGGATTTCGTTTCGTTTTACTTACTGGAAACCTCATCTAAAACAATACGCCAAGTCTGGTTGAGACTGAATAAATAGTGGAAAGTAGATATCAAAATTCAATGCACAAAGCTTCGTGAACAGTGGACAGTAGCGTGTCAATGTAGTGCACTGACATAATTAATGGGATTCCTAAAATCCTTAAATGTTCAAAGACCAGCCGCTGACTATATTTCTATGTAACTAAATGAAATTTGTTAACTACTTTTAGTTCTGTGACTAGATATTCTTATATGAGGGCTGATTGATAACTTGATGAGGTAGCACTGTAAAGTAAACAAGACAAGCGGAGCTTTTGCAAAATGGATATTGACAGGCTTTCCGGGACGGGAACCATCCTCAAGTCTCTGTCAACGGTGCTTAAATTCCGCCACCCACTTTTTACTACAGCATATGAAGGGGCAACTTCCCCTAGTGTTGCTACCATATCATTATGGATACCCTTAGGTGTTTAACTTTTCTATACAAATATTGGATCACTGCTCTTTCACTGATTTTGTCCATTTTACAAAAGCTGCGCTTGGCTTGTTTACATTAGAGTGCTACCGAGATAGAGACCTACATGGACATTTTACTGCATTATGTGAAATAGTAGTATATAATTTCCATTATGTACAAACATGTTTCTGGAAAAAATCAAGTTTTCCCTGATATAAAATTTTATTTTCGATGGAAATTTTAAAGTTTTGACTTTCTTAATAAATTATTGACTTAAAAGCTGGAATTTTAAATATTTTTTTTCTATGAAGAATTAAAATGCATGACAGGTATCATCATAAAGCATAAAATAACAGAGAATACTAGAAATATAACATTTTATTGCTTATACTTTGGTTTATATATCAAAAATGAATTATCTAATATCATTTGATGATATTTCTTACATCCAAAGACAACATTTCGATGTACATGTATTCATAACTTGACTTGAAACATAAGTCAGACAACATATGGTTCTATGACAGAAAGTAGATTACTTTCTTGTTAGAAATTTATCTCTAAATGAGCTTCTGAAATGACAAACGTCGATTCAAGCATAAGTGAAAACATGTGTCCAAAAAGAAAGTTTTTTCTGCAAACTGGAAGGAAGAAAGCATAGCTACAATACTGATGACAAATTCAATGCCAAATTGTTCGTTGTTTTCTGATGATAAGGTCCTGGATGTGTACAGGTTAATTATATAACATAAAGGATAGATAAGTACACACAAGTCAAGTTACATAACTTTCCTAGATGTTGCCATGATTGTGAAGATAAAATAAGAATATCAGATAGAGACATGTGTATCCTGCAAGAAGTAACAAAACATCCTTACCTTAATGCCCTTTCCACTATATAAAAGGTCATGCAAAAGTTTTGGTTCTTGTTTTAAACAGTAAAACTATCAGGGTGACATGAAATGGGACTGCACTACTATTTGAATCCCATAGTGTAACATTCAGAAGATGAACAAAATGCGAGCCATGGACATTGATGCTAAAGCAGGAGAGATAGCACAAGCTCACTCTCACTTAGACAGGTGAGCTAAAGTGTTTGTGGCAGAAATTTCAATTAACCACTTCAGTGCATATGACGGATATATCCGTCATGACTTTTCCCCGAATGCGTAGTAGGAGTATATACTTCATTAAAATGTATATTTTGCAGCATTCATTATACAACCTCATAAAGATAACATTACCTCATAATACGCACTGAAGTGGTTAAGTGACAAAAGCATCAAGCATTGTCAATAAACATAAACAGCTCAAATATCGTTACCAATCTAATCACTGTGATTCAGTAAAACATAATTGAAACTTTTTTTTCTATTCTGGACATTTATTTGTAGGATGTGATTACGCAAATTACACAGGTGTGGCAGCAATATATACATTACTATATCTGATATCTTTTATATATATCCTTGCTAAATTATTGCAATGCTTCAATTAACCATACTTGTTTGACCTACAAAATAAAGTAAAATCCACTTATGTCAAACTCTGATATATTGAAATTCCATTTAATTTGAAATAATTTTAATTTCCCATCCAAATTACATTATTACTTTTTTAACCTAGTTATTTTGAAAAACTTGTTTTATTTGAATGAAAATATCATTCCTATTTTTAATACCACTTTCCTTTTTTCACTTATAATACATAGAATACTTTTCACAATTTAAGTTCTTTTTTATATTAAATTAATTCTTATTATTTAGTATCATATGATAGCTTACTACCTGTTAACAATGATACAAGTACTAATATCGCTGTTTTTCCTTTCTACAATGTGTGTTTGATTGCAAAGTGAGACAACTTCCCTACCACTGCAAATCCAAGTATCACGACTCTCTCAAAGTAGGTCAACTGGTAAATAATTAAACTGGATCTGTAAGCCATTGGTATACACTCACATGCCAAAAAATAATGTTCATATATATCACAGACTGATCTAAGATTTTAAAGACTATAGTTTAACATTCATTTTCAACTCTTTCTTCAATTTCACAATGAGCAATGGTTTGCATGTTTGTTTTTTTTTTCGTAGCTAGCACCAGTTATAGCCTAGTATAGACAATGAGTATGAAGCTATCCAACATCTATGGTGGCTTCTACAGGTATGTTGTAATAATCTCCATGTTGTGCGTCACTAGCTAACATCATCTTTCTCCTCTTTATCTACAAGTCCAGTCAACAAGTTATCAATGTGCCTGTAAATAAGATAAAATGATATTGCATAAAAGGAACACAGGTATAAGTAGAAATACTCCATACTGAATTATTAGGTCGTCAATGCAACATATTGGCATTCCACTGTTGGTAATAGTTAAACCTGAATGTGATGATATTTAAACCATCTCCTCACAAAAGTTATGAAACAAAGAGATCATGTATTTTTATGTTAAAAGATATCTGATGGCAAATTCTATTTCAATCTTTAAAGACTCTCAAAAATCAATGCTAAATACCAAACATTTCTGTTTCAAGAAACAAATTTATGTTTATGTATGTTAAATTAAACTGAAACCTAAGAATATAAAACTTTTTCTCAATTTTAAACTAGATTTCTTGATGAGCATGACTTCAACAAATAACTATGGGATTATTCATTTGATAAACACATAATTTTTTTTGAATTTTCAAGAACTTTTACATGGATTGTTACAGACTTATTTCCCTCTTTGGCAAAAAAACTTTTATGATAAACCGTGGAGATATTTTTTTAAATACATACTTGTGTAATTACAAAAGACCATTACAAATGATTTTAACAAAGAACTATATCTAACAAAACAGCAGAGTTTATTTTTGAAAAGTCATTTAATTTATTAAAGTCATAATACAATTAGACAATAAATGACAAATCAAAACATCCACAATTGAAGTTCTGTTTTGACTTATTCATGTATTCGACAATGTGTAACACCAAAGGTACCACGCGTGGAGCAGGAGTTGCTTACCCTTCCGGAGCACCTGAACTCACCCCCGATTTTTAGTGGGGTTCATGTTACTCTATTTTTAGTTATAAGTGTATTTCTGTGTGTAATTTTGTCTCCTTTTTGTTTTGGCCATGGTTTTGTCTATCGTCGACTTTTTGAATTTGGAATGCCCCTTGGTATCTTCTACTTTGCCCCTTTTCTAGAAATTACAATGACTCTTTTATTACAATGCAAACTTTTACAGAAATTTCAAGGACCTTCATGTGCTATTATCGACACGTCACTTATCAAATCAAAACTCTGCTAACTTTCACACACAAAACAAGTTTTTTGTCCGTTTTTACTGAAATATAGCAAACATTTACAAATATTTCTTTCCTTCATAAAATAAGAATACTTACTGTAGTTGTTCTTCATGCTTTGATCGCTGCTGTCTCAGCATCTGTAACAGTTGATCCTCTGGGAATTCACCGTCAGATTCGTACATTTCATCTGAAACACAGATATAAATTGTTAATAAGTTCAACGGAATAGTGACTGTATATTTGCTTGTTGTTTTGTTATGCTTGACAAACTTTCAATTATGAAGTAGCCTCCATTTTCAAGTGCTGTAGGACAAACCCAGCATTTGAATGTACACAGATAAAGACTGCTGGTCTACAGTAACTTAACAAGCTACTAATGTAAACTTATATAGGACATTCTCCTCTAATATCAAGCAAATCATGTAAATCAAACATAACACAAGGCAATGAAAACACACTACCATATCTAACATTCTGTCCTTGTGATAAAAACCGGGTAAAATCAAATTCAGATAGCTCTAATGCAGCAGAAACTACTGTAAATCCGGTGTTATTCGCGATAATTTTATTTTCGCGTATTTACGCGAGAACACATACACGCGGAAATAAAGTTCTCATTAAAAATACAAACTTGACATTCGCATGCATCTTACAACATTAACTTTTATACTGACATGCAAACATGCGAAAATATAGTATCGCGAATAAGTACCTGTCTATTTATTTGGCAAAATAAAGTTCCACGAAAATTTCTGGATTTACTATAGTGAGAAATCATTAACTTTGATTCTTGTTGGTTCTAGATCATGAGGACTTCCCTTTAGGAAGAACTCGCCCTAAACTAACCTCAATATATTCTTGATATGTTAAATAAAATTTTGTGATGCTTGAAATAAGGTGTTTCTGTGGATGGCTGAAGAGAGCAGTATCAAGTTACAAGCTTATGAGAACACATACCATTTTCTATATCGACTGACTTTTCATTTGCCTGTAGCGAGACTTTTGGACTAGAATGCTTTGGAGAGGGTGGCCTCTGTAAATGACGACTTTTGCCATCCTCAATTTTGTGTTGCCCATCTGACTGACCAGCACCTTCAGAACTCCGGGGGTCAAACTGTTTTTGGGAAGGTGTCACTGAGGAAGCACTATCAATACTGGATATGACTGTACTGGTGGATGCAGTAAACAGTCGGTTTTTTACGACCTAAAGAGAGAATAAGACTTATGAATACAAGTATGCCATTAACCTCCACCACTTCAATCTACAACTAATTGCATATTGCATTCCTCTTACACCACTGTACACCACTGTCTAAATTCACATAATCTTGTATAATATGTTTTGAAGATTTAATTTTTAAAAAAAAAAAATTTCAGTTCAAAGTATATACATTTTTGTATTCCGAAGTAACAAGTAAGATAGTATATTGACATGAGAGAACAAATATTGTCTTAGCAGAAAAAAAAATAGTTGAAATATATTTGAATATATTTGAATATGGAACTCTATGGTACAGACAATTATGCAAATATCAAAATAGCCTAATATTTTAATATTCTAATGTGTCATATTTCTATTTTTGAACACAATAATATAATATGATATGAAATAATTTCATTCTATAAGTAGTTAACATTCAATTTTTTTCTTTTCTTTCTATCAGTATGAATGTGATGTGTAAGAGTGTGTGATGTTTGTAAGTGGTGTACATGTATGTATAAGGATGTTTGGTCATTAATATTCATAAATTCCTATACTCCCTAGCCAGGTGGAGATGGAGGGAGATTGTAAAAATCATGGCCAAATATCCAAAATAAATGTTAAATCAACAAAAAAAAAAATGTTTTGAAGATTATAGTGAAATGTAAATTTCAAGAAGTAAGAATGATAAGAAAGGATATTCTATATTTTAACGTATTATGTTGTTCTACCAGCAATTGATAAAGGTTATCATTTCAATATATTATACAAATTAAATGCCAGGTTGCCCAATCGGGCTGATTTAATCCGTCTACAGATTATTCTTTGTTTGTTCAGATAATAAAGAAATATTGGTGATCAGAGTTAACAAATCATAGATAATATAAGTAATTGAAAAAAAATTCTCAGACAAAAAAAAAAAGAGTGCTAGTTGCTAAGGTATTAATATCACTAAAGTACATCAACAAATAATAATCTTAGTTTGTTTTCCCCTCTTAACCATGAATGGTCAGATGAGTGCGAAAAAGACACATTATACCCCAGTAATCCAAAATCTACTTTAAATGTTGAAATGAAATATTACAGATCAGATGCTTTGCTTAACTTAAATCAACTCATGTTTATGCATTACACAAACTCTGATATACCTGTCCAATAGCACTATCCACAGGTTGTTTCTGCCTCTCTTTTGAAGGACTTTTACATTGCCGGGGTCTTAGATATTGAAGCTTTTCACCAGCTTCATTCATTTGACTTTCTTGCCCAATTATAACTTCCTCCATGCTATTGTCACTTTCACCATTTTTTACGTATGTATATTTTGTGGCACCGTTGTTCTGAATAGTGACAGATTTCTTAGATGTCCTTTTAACCGCACTTCCATCTGTATCACTCCGGTTTTCCTCACTCTGAGAATCTATCCCATCATGCTTCATTGATCTTTGAGATCTCTTCAGCTGTGAACTTGTATATGTTTTCCTCTCTTCTTTCACTTTGTTCCTCTCACTATCACTTGATATTATACTGTCTTTTTCACTTGTATCAACCTCCATAGTTTTTTCTCTCCCCTCTGAGCTCTTACTTTTAGTCACTTTTTCTACATCTGGCCTCTCGGCCTGTAGATACTTATAATGAGACTCCTGTTTTCCCTCGGCCCCACTTTCCTGACTTTTAAACACTTCTCTGTACTTTTGTTGATGGGGACAGGGTAGCAGGTCACACATCAGATGGAGGTGTGGCTCCAGGTCTGACTGTTTGGACTGTGACTTTCTCTTTAGCGTAGGACTTGCCACTGGTGGATATGCTGGTTTTGATTCTGGTTCGTATTCTTGTGATACAGACTTAATGTCAGTTTCATCGGCCCATGTCTGTGGATAAAAAAAAACATCAATATTATGTGAGGTAATAACAACAATAAAGTAAGGGAGAATACTCTGCCAAAAAGCTATTTGATGTTACCTTATACAAGCTGTATATGTATATTTGATGTTACCTTATACAAGCTGTATATGTATATTTGATGTTACCTTATACAAGCTGTATATGTATATTTGATGTTACCTTATACAAGCTGTATATGTATATTTGATGTTACCTTATACAAGCTGTATATGTATATTTGATGTTACCTTATACAAGCTGTATATGTATATTTGATGTTACCTTTAAGTCTACATGTCTTGTTGACACCCTTGATGATTCAGGGGCAGGTGTAAACTGGGCCACTCCAGTGGTGCGCAGATTCTCAGAGATCTTGCTGCCTGCTAGTCTTTGCCTGTAGTGATCTAACCTTGTTGTTTCCTCACCCTAAAATATGAGGTACATGTATATTGTGCACAAATGACTACGTCTTCAGAAACTATCGTTTCAAAGGATCCCTTAAACAGAAATACAGTGAAACCTTGCCTAGAGACCAACTCACCTCGGAGAAAACCTCAAAATAAGGAACATCAAAATTTAGTTTGTTTATCATTATTTCAGGCTATTACAAAGTCTCTTAGGAAACCACTTTACTTATCAGATCAATTCTAGTCAGTCACTTCTAAAGGTGATCTAGATGGCAATGTTCCTCTTTTTTTTATTCAATAAGCTGATAATTAAATCCTGTCACAAGATACCACCTGTCTAGGAGGACTATAATTTCAGTCATAGAAGTAGTTTCTCAAGACCTGTTATTCTGTTCACATGGATGAATTTACTCCCTGGTGGTAGTCTACAACATCAGAAACCAAATACACTGGAATTGGTCTAACATGTATAACAAAGTCAAAGGGGATTGACTTTTGTCTTCATTATAGACATCCTTTGTTTTAAGCATCAGAATTTACTACATATATAGAGAAATAATAATTCTTTTCGGGGGATTTTATTCCTCTTCATTATAGCACTGAATTTGCTTTAACCGATTCATTATTGACCCACTGTACTGTAGTAGGAATCATAAAAGAAATCTGACTATAGAATGAGATGTGGACATGGAGGCGATTCAAGAAAACATCGAAAGCAGTAAATTTGCATTCCAAATGAGACAATCAGCATAACATTAACTCACATCCCATTAGTTCAAAATTATTTTTTCATCATCTTCATACTGCACAGATGTAGTAGGAAACATATGTATCATGGTAAATGATTCCTTCTGAATATTTGATGACATGTCATTGATAACAAATAACATTCAGACCTGATTTCAACATAGTTCCTGAACAGGGCATCCATGGTCAAACGGTAAGAGCATTGAGCTTTAAACTACTCAGTCTTTCACCTCTTATCAGCGCGAGTTTGAGTCTCGCAGGAACCTTAACTGATTATATGAGAAAGTTTGCCAGTTTTCTTGCGGAGGGCCAGTGGTCTCTCACCAGGTACATTTGTAACCAGGCTCTGTCCTCCACCGAAAATTAAAAAAAACTGGACGTCCCCATATGACTGAAAGATTGTCGAGTGAGGTGTAAAGCAAAAACAAACAAACAAGAGAGCCTGAATAACAGAGGGTGTTTGTACAGTAAAGAATTCTAACTACTCATTAGAACTAAGTGTCAAGCACTAACGAAAATATGAAGCCCTTTCACTTGCATTTGAGGATGCTTCCATTTGGATGAAAATTTAAAACAACAAGAAAACAAAACAAACAATCAATCTATCAAACAACACAAATGCATTCATGGGTGTATATTTGCATGCATATATTCTGAAATTGTAAAGTTCCATGATATATTACATGGGACAGGTACCAGTCTACATGTGTAGGATTAATTCATTTTCATTTAAATCTTTTACAGAGAAATCATGAGGATCAACATTATAAAGAGTCCACAGATAAGATGGTTAGAAAGGCATGGTATTTATTTTTTCAATAATTTTTTTGTGGTTTCACTTCAGCATACCTGATCTTTGGGCTTAGAAAGAAACCCAAACTTATTAGTTTTTGCTGATTTTTGGTCTGCTGCTGACCGAGCCTCGTCTAGTCTCCGCTTAACTCGCCACTGGTGTAAAATGTCATCCTCTGGGCGGGTCGGCTTGGAAATGCGAGGTAACTGATACTTAGCAGCTGGTCTGCCGGGCACATAGCCCTCTGACAATGGCATATTAAGCTGGAACTTTGGAATGGAATGCTTGTCTGAAATGTTAAGAATGCTTGTGAATAAAAAAGTAAGATTCTTACTCTAGAAAAAACAATACAAATGAAAATTGCTGTGGGCTTTATATAACTTCTGTACTGCATTCATACAGCTGTGTACAAAACACAGAAGTGCAT
>JACSZP010012007.1:4929-31058 GCA_016161895.1 Pinna nobilis
ACGGGTATTAGACGATGATAGAAATGCTAGATTTAGGATTAAATAAGTTCGTCGATTCTTTCACAGACGCAATGTCGATTTTTGTATTATATGAATATATTGGTCATCAATCGCTAGATGTTATGCCTAGCTTTTATATACAAAATACATATTGTGATATACAACGATTTTATATTTGTAATGTAGAAAGTTTAAACGTACCTGATTATTAGACTGTATGATATCTGGTATTGATGTAGAAATACGACTAGCGCTGTAGCGTACGCCAAAGTGAATGCCTTTTTATTTTAACTAAAAGCTAACACGTTTTCTTTTTAAGTTAGGTAGAATTTAGTGTGTCTGATATCTTCTTACAGAAAATTCACACCATTGAAATTATTTTTTGTAGATATGTGTCATTCGATGTTTGAATGGTTAACAAAAAGTTTGGGGTTTTACACAGTTCTGGCATTACTTTAAAGCGTGGACACGTGCTCACTCGTTCGCACACATGCGCCTTTACTCTAAACCATGTACTTTCATTTCATTTTTGTACATTATGTACTTGCTAATTTGAAAAAGAGAAGAAAAAATCATTTTCGGTTCCTTTTACACATATACGAAGAGATCAATATGCGTTGATAACTCATTTGGCCCAATCAATTCTTTAATCACAAATTGTTTGATATATATAGTGTTTATCTACTATTTTTGTTTATATCGGTGTCAGTATTTCAGTTTTAGACATTTTGCAAACCTTATTTTTGTGTATATTATTATGTTATTTATACTTGTTGGACCTTTATTTTCTACCCTAGTTAATTACTTTTAGTATTGAACTGTACTTATTGTTATCACAATATAGATGTAATTACATGAAAATCCTCATCTTCTATAAATAAAGATGTATCATCATGCCAGTATATCTTTTCTTTTGTCTCTCATAACCGAAAAATAATGATGATAGCAGAAGCATGTTTGCCCTATACGCTTTTGTGAAATAAATAGGTGACAATTGAAGATACCAAGGGGGCATTAAAAATACAACTAGATATGCGACAAGGAGAACATCCCTCAGACCCCAGGGGACTCCGGGGCAGATTGGTTAGCGTGTTTGACTACGAATCGGAGTGTCTGGGGTTCGAATCCGCGCAGCGCCACTCGGTTGGACGTCCCTGTCTTTCGAATGAGACGGTGAAAACCGAGGTCCCGTGTCACAATAGGTGTTGGCACGTATGGCTATGGTATAGTATTGTTATTTAACGTCCCACTCAATAATATTTCACTCACATGGAGACGTCACCGAGTGCCGGTGAAGGGCTACAAATTTTGTCTATGCTCGGCACTGCAGGCCGTAGAGCAGGAAGGATTATTTAACGTGCCAACACCTAATGTGACACGGGACCTCAGTTTTTACTGTCTCATCCGAAAGACAGACACGGCCATCCTCGGAGTGGCAATACGCGGCTCGAACCAGGATCTTTCGATTCGCAGTCAAACACACTAACCATTCGGCCACGGAGGTCCCTTTTGGCACATTAAAGAACCCTCCCTGCGCTACGGCCATAAGTCCCGAGCATAGGCAAAATTTGTCGCCCTTCACCGGCACACGGCGACGTCTCCATATGAGTGAATATTTTTTAGTGGGACGTTAAACAACAATACAACAACAACATATTTACCAATTGATCAACCAGACCATGATGGTACGCCGTTTCACATATCGAATAAGGGAATAAGTAACAATTGGTGATAGTCATAAACAAGGGAAAGGTGGGATGGGATTAGGTATGCGAACATGAAAACACATCCCTCATCATCTGTTTTACAGATTTACCATGTCGCTCCACAAAATCTTTCACTTATATAGAACGGTCTTCAAAGTCCGGCGAAGGGCTTGAAATGTTATAGATAAAAGATTTTTCAGCAGGACTCAACATATAAGAGCAACAATATTCCCATCCGAATGAGAGAGAAAGCGACCCCCGGTCTGAAGACTACCGCTATATGGTGACTCTCCTGTTTGTTTGACATTCAGGGGTTCTCACAAAAAGTTTATAAGATGCTGCTAGTCGCAAGTGAGTTTTGTTTTCTTTTCTTTTCATCAAATTTAAGTAACATTTCTCAAATCAATATACACATGTACATTTATCCAAATTTATGCACTTACGACTTATGAGTGATTTTTATCATTGGATTATTTGTGAAAATGCCGCATAGCTAGCTGATAATATGTTTTTACACTTTTAGATGAATGATGGTTATTTGACTGATATTGTGTGGGCATCTTTTTAATTTCCACCGCAACAGGTGCTGGACAATGTGCCGACTGTAGAATGCTCTACTGTTAACTACAAATCTTGAATCTGACACCACATAACGTTAGAACAGGATATCATATCAATATATTTATAAATAAGGGATTAAAATGCTGGAAAATGACAATCCAAACACTTGATGATATAGATGCGAGGAAAAAAAAAGATATTGCCTTTTCTGGCAGTGTCTCCGCAAATGAGGGCTCGACAAATAGTAAGGAAGGTAAGATGTTTTATTTCTAGCTGTGGCATGGCCTCCTCCTAGATTTTGAACCAGATGATATGAGGTCTCGTTTTTAGGATTATATGTTCAAATGTCTGTAACAGTGAAGAGTTATGTAACTTGTCTCAGTGACACTGATTTAAAAGACTACCTGTCTAAAGGTTTACCTCCTGAAACTGCCATTTATATTCAAATGTACATACAGTAAAAACTGTTTAAAACGTTTCTAGTTGTAACATTTTTCTGCTTATAACGTTTCCAGTTTCAATCCTCGAATAAACGCAGATATAAACTTATGTTAACATATATGGATATAATGTTTCCAGTGTAATAATATTGTCGTCTATAACGCTTTTCCCTTGTTTGAATAGTTTCAAAACATGTTAAATTAACAAACAAACGGTGAACATTTGTTCGACCGACCGTAGGGAATACCTGGCCATGAGATAATAAAGCCCGACGTGTATTTCTAAACTATATATCGACTCACAGGTGTTGACCATACTCCACTTCCACTTAACTCACAATCGTCCCTCCCAACACAATGCCACCAATTTTTATCAACTTCCTTATGAGATAAACAGATTTTACTGTACATGTATATCCATTAGGGGACCACCTGTCATAAACAACCATTTTTAATTCAAAACAAACGACATACTTAGAATGAAATAATATTTTCTGCAATGAATTTATTTATCATATAGCAGTTTAATACCCGCCTGACGTGAACAAAGTATTATTGAATGTGATGGAAATAAAACAAACAAAATGAATTAGCGATCAAAAATGGTTAATGAAAACTTATAACGTCAACCACAACGTTTGAGTATCAAAACATCAAACAGTATCATAGGAGTTAAAAAGATTGCTGCGTAATTTGTACCCTGCCAATCCATAATTCAAACATGAACAACCATTTTAACCGTGCGCTGTATATAACTCAAGTAAATACATATATGTATACAATAATCTTAACATATCTATAAAATACATACAAAAATAGAAGATTGGTAAAACTATTTTTAAAATATAACGCTCATTCCAATGAAGAATATATTCATGATACATATGAAATACTCTGATAAATACCTGTCGTAGATAGCTAACTCAAAATATAACAAACAAACAATTGAGATTGGAGGTTTTTTTTTTTACATCTTTTCTAAAATTAGAAAATGGGACTTCTTACCATTTGAATATTCAAATATAAAGCATTCAAAATAAGAAACATGACAATTCATTTAAAGGATACAATTATTTCTAAAAAAAATTATTTAGTTGTCTAAACAAATACATTTAGTAATTTGCCTTCTTTTAGGATGACATATTATATAGTAGGACACCTGAAACAAGATTTGCATGAAAAATCCACCTACAACCATCGCGATTCCAACATAAAACATCCAATTTATTAGTCTGTCTTGGAAGTGTAACCAAATCAAAACAGCAATAAAGTTCTCCAAGTAAAATATGCTGTAGCAAAAAAGTGCATTGAAACGAGAAGTGCCCGTTTTAACGCTCATGAAGGAAAATATATGCGCAAATCCAAGTGCTGTAATCAATATCCACCGTTGTTTCCTTTGATCGTGGTAGTAATCGGGATTTTGAAATATAATCCATATCACCATGATAATCCAATGGACTGCAACGACAGCGGAAATGGAAATGAGTGATAACGAGGCTGTCAATCCTATTGCAATTACTCTCGGTCCGACTTCAAATGCCCGCCACACGAAATACCACACTGCAGCAACAATTGAACCTTCACGAAATTCAGCTTTTGCATTTGAAATACGTAATGCGTTATAATACGATGCAACTGACCAGGATACTCCAATCCAGGACGCAAGGATGGACACATACCTTAAAATTTCTGCGTGAAGAAATGAAGAATAAGATTAGAATGCCCAAGATTAGAATGAAAGATCTGCATAGACACAGGTGCTAAAAAAATACGGGTATTATATCAAGAACTTGTAGCTTAAACACCGGTCATTGTATGAATACCAATACTTAAAAAGTTAAGTACATGTAACATTCTAGGAATTTAGACATATTGCTATAGGTACATAAATGTAGTTGCATTAGCTTTAGTTATGTTGAGGAAAATGTTATTTAATTTCAGCTTTGAGACAGCCAAACACTTGAATGAATTGATAACAAAGAGAATTCAATAACGTTACTGTAGCCATATCATTTTCATAGATTGAAATATTGAAGCGTCTCTAGGAATTTTCTTCCTGTGGACTAATAATTTTTTCTTGGAGAGAGAGAGAGAGAGAGAGAGAGAGAGAGAGAGAGAGAGATTATATATAATTATTAATAGATAATAAGTCAAATATCGACTGCTACCAGGTTTTGTATATCAAATTAATATATGTACATATATATCATACTAACGCAAGTATTTGTTGTTATCCATCTCAGTCGCCGTGAAATATATCTGAAGTACTAACTGTGGAGCAGATTCCATGAAAGCGTCGATCATGCGTAACATACTTGCATCCCTGTCCCCATACACCATCTCATCATAGTGTTCCTTCTTTTTCTGTTTGTCCAGACGCTTGCTGCGACTCCTTATTCCATGATACGTGTACACCAAATTTCTGTACAAGTGATAAGTTCAAATGTTACTTTGATATACATATTTGATTATGCATGTTCAATTTGTATGTAAGATTTTAAATAGAAATGAATTTATAGGTATCTGAACTACTACATTGCAACCTCGCCTAAAGCCAATCAAGCTCCCGTGATTGACCATATCAAAATAAATACGACAGAAGTACACTTCTATCTTAACCTCATCCAGAAGACAACCTGTATTAGAATACCATCTTGTATTAAAGACCAACAAATCATAGTCCGTTCATCAGCTATCTGCGACTTCTCGTAGTGACCAGTTACTGACCAGTCCAATCTTAGCCAATCATCCAGACGAGGTTCCACAGTTCTTACCTATCTACTCTAATGAAGGATTGTGTTGGTTCCCGTTTTATAATAAAACGATTAGAGCACCTTAATTTCACTTTGTGTTCGAATAAGCCTTGTTGGATTCTCATGTGAAACAATTTGTCCGTTAACTTGTGGAAGACCACTGGTGTTTACGCTGGTAAAATCTTAAGGTTTGCAGCCATAACTTGAGAATATCGAGCGTGGCTTTACATAACACATGCACAAACAAATAAGAAACCACTAAACCCTTTCGATCCTCAGAAAAAGAACAATTTCTAATGCCAGTAGTATTAAAAGGGTTCAGATAACTCCTCCGCTACAAGAGTTAAGGTATGAGTGTTTGAATATATATTAAACTTGCAGAAATACTTCGACTGGGTCTCTTAGCTTTGTTAACTTTCCAAAACTTCACAACATGATTTTAACCAAAGGATCATATCTTAATATTTAAATTGTTAAGCAGCAAAATTAATAAATACATTTATTTCAACTCTTTGTTATATTAACCAAAGTTTAAATTTAACCGCAAGATAAACAGCTGAACCGCGGTCGGTATTATCACAGCGTCTTTTCATCATCGGGTGTTTATCAATTGATTGGTGTTTGAGGTTCTATTAAACTTAACGAATTCGAAATAATGTCCATGGTATATTACTTTCGAATAACGGAATATGTATATGATATACATGTAAATAGCACCAGATACATTGTGTTTATATATGTAAGTACACGTGTACTCCTTAGAGATAAACTACATGTTTATTGAATGTTATGATAATCATAAAACCAGGGTCTAACCACATATATTTACTTATATCGTAGTAAATAGTATTTTGTTTCACCCTGTCTTTGCAATGACAAGTAACATTTCATTGAATAACAGCATTGGTATACACTAACAAAATGTACAGAAGAGCATTCAACTATTAGAACAAATAGTTACCTGAACACAGGAGCGAGAGGGGGTGTTGAAAATAAGAGCTTCCGCAAATACCATAACACAGTCCTTTTCTCTTTAACTGTATCTTGTTTATACCACAAGAAGCTGAGAATACTTGTAACAAAACTTGGAATTACAATAAACGACACCGTAAACCCAAACTCCCACAATCGTCTTGTTTTGAAGTATTCTATGGCGAGTAAAACATCCGAGATCAGATCAAACAGGTAGAATGAAACAGATATAATAATAGCACAGAGATCTAACTTTGTAAATGGATATTCTTGTTTATAGTCTTCAGAATTCCTCCTTCCCGGGGGTCCGTCCTGGCTAGACTCGGCATTGAGTAGACCCAGTAGAGGGTCAGCGTGGTGATATGGGTTTTCGCTTTGAACGATCTTGTCGCCCGTTTCACTTATCTGAAATTGAAGAATTCGGCTGTCCTCCAAGTAACCTTTTGGAATTTCACTTTTAAGTTTACCAAATGTATTCATACTTTCGATATCCCCATTCCTATAAGAAATTCCGGTGTCTTCATCCTCACCCACAGGGAGAGGTCTATCCATGATTATTCTTGTTGCCTCTCATAGCACGTATTCACGGAAGTATTGAGCATTGTCAGAATGCCAACAAATTGATTCATCACAAGGCTATCATGCTTAAAAAATATTATTAATCCAAAGGATAGGAAAATGCCTTCTGTAAAATTATCAACGAGTATAAAGCACATTCAATACGCCACTGTCCCATCTAATCCTGTACTCTGTCTATAAATAACTAGGTCACACATAAATATGTTGTCACTCGATTATTTCTGTATGTTTAACTAAAGTTAAGTCAAGAATGAAAAGACCCAGTGAATCACGAAGGTACAGTAATGACACTAAAGTATGATAGGTCGGGTGCGGCTGTGTAAGTTAAGTAGTATCTTTGTCGTCCGAGGACAAGCCATTTTACTGACACTGTAATCCTGTTCTAATTTGACTATTTAGACATTTGAGATAAACTGTAGTATTAAGCATATTCCTCAGATTGTAGAAGGTCTAATCAATACTGTATATATCCCTGGAATCCCAGATGACACAATAATACATATAAAACCAGAAACGTTGATCTGACGATAAGAACCCCATCATGATACAAATACAAATGCGATGCAGGGCTATGAATCTTTTTCCATGTGTGAATGAAATTGGGTGCTAGTAATTTTTTTTTTCTGAAGTGCATTGTCTTGGAAACACATCGTAATGTAAATGTTCACGAATTTGTGAAGTAATAATTTGATTTTGTGTGCAAATCTCGTAACAAATAGTTATTTTGAATAATGATATAAAATACATTTACATACGCAATAATATATCAGGACTATTAAATATAACTACTGAAAATGTTAGAATGATGAGGAAATTCTGTACATGTATTTATACCAGCGACCATGAAACCTGTAAAGAAAACAATTGCTCATCAAAGAAGTTTGATAGTGAAACAAAGTTTACTACTCACTAAATTTTCTCCTTTAAAATAGAGTGTGAACATAGTGATTCGTCATTTTAATCATCTCTCCATATTCCTGAAAGAAAGGTTAAAAACCAATAGTCGATCTCAAAAAATAAAGAGTTGGGCAAACACGGATCCCTAGACACAGCAGGTGTAATTAGGTGCCTAGGAGGACTAAGCATCCCCTGTTGACCGGTCATACCCGTCGTGGGTCCTATGTCTAATGAAGTAAACGGAGTAATCTGTAGTAAAAATCAGTATGTAAAGAACAGTATGATAACCGGTCATACAGCATTCGTCCCAAGAAAGGTCATATTGGCAAACCAGACCATTGTATCGACCGTAGAATTTACGAAAAGCTGACTTTAACCGAGACTGTTGGAACCCCTGTAACATCAACTTGTTTGTCAGTAGCCTGCCTCAATTTAAAAACTGATCATACGCTGAACAAGCACTTGCGTATAGCAACATGTTGAGAGACATAAAGCCCATTTGCAGGTAATGTTGGAATATTGCTATACACAAATATGGGAAGTTAAAGATGGTGTAACTGAAATGATCATAAAGTTGAGTTTTCAGTTTACCGTAAACCTTTATATTCGATAAAATGTCAGCATCAATTATTTCTTATGGGTTGCACATAAGCTGTTTTCTTTACATTTAATATATAAAGAACTTTAGTTACAAATAATAAATAAGCTTCAGTATATACATGTACACTCCTGTAGCTAATGCTTATTCGTAAAAATGCATGAACTAATAATGTTTTGCAGATATGTGTACAATTAGTGATTTATGCTGGTAAACTCAATAAAAGATCAAGGTCGATTTCCCCAGTTTATAAGTTAAAAATGATTAAGTGCGAAGAAGTATTTAAAACATACTAATATACATACAAATTAGGAATCATGCGGTTCCAAAACAGAGAAACCATTGCGGATCCCGAATAGAGAGGGAAACAGGTATCAGAAAGGAGCATTCGTTCTTTGTCTATACGCAACACCCGTGGAGAATGTCCCATGGAAAATGTTATTTAGAGAAAAGATCACTATCGATAGTCGAGTTAAGAGAAGAGTTAAAAAAAACAACCCTAAGTCTACATTGGTGTCTCAAGTCCAGAAAAAAATACGCCTAATTGTGATTAATTTCTAAATTAACATGGAAAATATTTACAAGATCCGAAACAGATCTGAACCAGGTAACATGCCCTGGCAAAATGTGTAAGATCTAAATTAGGAATAAACATTTATAATTCAATTGTATGTAACTTAATTGTAGGTAACCTACTAGATTAGATGTAATAATACAAAATGAAACAAACCAATGTCTTACAGAAAATACAGATGAAAGTAAAATAGAAGAATTACCGAAGGACATATGGAAATCTAAGTCCTTAAACATAACAAGCCTAAAATAATGGAGGTCGCAACGTGGAAACAAATGCAAATCTATATTGGGATGGGACCAGATGTCCGGAAGGAGTCAACGTCCCCTGTTGGAATGCCACACCCGTTACAAATGTTCCACTTAAACACTAAGAGTTCAGTAAAATGTCGATTTCGGTTGAAAAGGGCATATGCTCTTAATCTTACTAGTTAAATGTGAAAGATGAAATAGAATATTCAGTAATTTGAGGGCAATTAAAGATAATTTTAAATTAAATTGGTGATAATGTTCCGTTTACATGAAATACTCGTAGTTATATTATTCAATGCTTTGTCGCAAAAGACAAGTCTACTGACTAAAGGGAAGTAACTTTGAATTCTTTCATTTCATTTTCTCAAATTTATAAAATCTAAATAGCAAGTACTTGCTCCTTGCACATTTGTATAGGGGTAACATGCGATATCTTATATCAATACTTTACACAAAAATGGAAAATTTACTCTTTTGGCTCCTAATTCTTCTTGAACTCCGAATGTAATACTCGAATATCATGTGATCAAACGGTAACTATTATCATGAATTAGAAAGAATGCTGCAACTAAGAAGGTAAAGATAACGAACAATGATCGATCTCATAATTCCTACAAAATGTGGACTACTGGATATATTGGGGGTATGGTCAGATGTCTAAAATAATAAAGCATTTATTTAACCGTGATTTAATTCAAACATTATAAAGTCTATAGTCATTTGTCATAACATCATGAGCATTGAAGACTCAACTTTGAACTTGTCGTTCTGGCAGAATTGTGTAATTCAAGTAAATTGCAAATAATCATGCAAATGTTAATAAGCCTAACCATGATTTTTAAACCACATGAAGGGACGTGTAAAGCTTCTTTGAGAAAGAAAACACAATACTTGTATACTTATGAATATGAACACAAAATAAAACTTTTTACTCTTGGCGCCCTATGTCCTCGATATTATTTAAAATGTAAATTTTAAAACTAAGGTGCTATTGGATCGGTAAAAATGCTAATTTCATTAAAGAATTCGTTCAACGAGCGAAAATGACGTCTTTCATAGACTTTTGTTCTAAAGTAGACGAAATTTAATGTCACAAGTGTTTCTCCATACATGTATGTAAATTGGATACACGGAACTATGTCTATTCAGTATCCAATGTTTGTCAAATGGAAGAACATACAAAACAAAGAAAATCAGACAGAACAAACACTAGAGAAAATATGCATAAGAAAGGAAGTAAATCCTCCAAAAGGCGTGAGATTAGGTGATCGGAAAGAGTAATTTCTTCTGCTTGCTAGCAACACCCGTTTTTTCGTAATATATCAGTAGTCATATTAGATAAATTACATTCATTGAATAATTTTAAATTTTGTTGCTATGTTGATGGCATCTTTCCAAAATGAGCTCGAAATAAAGGACACCACGGAAACCACCAGGTCTGCCTCATACCTTGATCTACAGCCAGAGATTGACAATGAACGACGTTTGAAAACAAAACCTTACCACAAAAGAGATGGCTTCAATTTCCCTATTGTGAACTTTTCATTTTTAAGCAGCAATATTCCAGCAGCGCCTGCACATGGAATTCGAATATACATCTCTCAGTTGATACGGTATTCTAGAGCATTCGTTTTCCAATCAGGATTTCCTTGATAGAGGGTTGCCGCTGACAAAGAAGTTACTTATTCGAGGATTCCTACTGAATAAAAAAGAATCATCAATGCAAAAAATTATGGTCGCATCATTACCCTGGTTGGTCGATATGGTATACCTGTGAAACAGATGATGAGGGCTATGTGTCAGTTCAAGTCGATCAAATTACATGCATATCCGTTTGCCACAGGATCCTGAATTTTAAGTTTACTGTTCTTGAAGAACTCTAGACGGAGAACAGGAAGTACCGTATGTAACATGTCAGTTTATATTACACGTGTTCTATCACCAATAAAAAAAAATATTACAAACGGTAAAGGCGGATGTATCTACCTGTGTTGATTTTACCCGTGAATAGCTTACTTTCATGTTATTTCTTTTTAAATTGCCTTCACTAAACTCGACAATCTGTAAGCTAAATGCAGTTCAAAGATTTGATTTATCACTTAGCACAAATGCTCCGAATAAAGATTATAGATAAAACTTCGTGAAGTCCACTCTCTACTTGTTTAAAGCATAATAGTTAGAGCTGAATATTTCAACAAATACTTTCCAGTCACGTGTGTCACTAAGATAAAACCAGCGATGAATATTCATTTGGTTCTGCAATGCTTAGCCTTAACATGTGATACGACTAATTAAGCCAGAGTCTGGGTTTTCCACTAAGATGATGTTGGCGGTGAAATGATACACGGCAGTTAAGGTTAAAACTTTATTACACAAGACTACGTGAGCATGCGCTTGACTGATGACGAACTAACCATGCGTAAACACAACGGTTGTTCAGGAGAGATGTGTTTCACATGAAGACACCTGCTATGCTTCATTACAATGGCCACCGATGACAATCACGAATTGTGTTATGATGAGGTTGATGCTCCCATGGTCCGAATTCCTGTCTGTATCACCGATTTACCAAATACGCAAAGACATGGATGCCGAGACGATATGGAATTGGGTCATGATGATCTTGACAGTGGAAAACAGAGTAAAAGTACCACATGGACCCCTTTGTTTACAAAAATTGATCTGTGTTTGGCCGTGTTTTCTTTGATTACGTTCTTATTCGATTACATTACAGACATAAAACTGATGATCGAGTATTATCAAGAGGACAAAACAGAGTTCTTTCTATGGACGCTAGTCTCAATAGTGGTACCATCTATATTATCTGGTATTCTCTCCATCGGCTGGTATCTAATGGAAAAGAAAGTGCACCTGGCAAATGTGTCGCCGTGTAAAAGGACATTAAACGCAATCAGGTCAACGTGTTCATTTTTTCAGTTAGGTCGGATATTCAGGTTTGTATCAATCGTTTTGTCTTAATTTTAAAAATTTCTTTTTTCTTACCATCTCAATATAACTAGGAGTGAAAATAGTGTTTAAAGTCATCAAGGGAATTGGCTAGAGAAATTAACAATGCCCTGACTAGACAAGCGATACCGTATGTATGATTATGTCCGACACATGTACACATGCCTCAGGCTACCAGAACATCGTAGTTTACCTGAACCTTGATTTGCAGTGAAAAATACGTTTTTCACCTATGACTCAGTGTATTAACTTAAATTGTCAAATGACAATACTCCCACTCCAAATTTTACCTGGGTTTTAGTATCTTTATACATGTAACACTTCGATACGTGTTTAGAACATATTTCTTCATGGTGACGGGATATTTGAATGGAGAAATTGCGTATTTTACATAAGACCGTGGCAATTTTGTTCCAGCAATTATGTCGAGACGAAAAAACATTTATAAAATAAATTGAACACACAACATATTTATGTGAGGGAATACAATAAGTAGCGTCAATTTGGTCGTAGTTCTCTGTCTTTCGATCGTAAACAGGAAATATATGCTTAATCGCCAAGTATAAATTACTGGTAATATCTTAAGTATCAGCAGTTACTTGATGACAATGAAGTTTTGTTAAATGTTTTTGCTTTACGCCACATTCGACGATCTCTCAGTCATATGGTGGCGGCCAGTATTTATTGGTGCAGGAGAGAGCCCGATTATTAATGCACCAAGGAAGAGACCACTGTTCTTCCGCAAGTAAACTGGCAAACTTTCTCACATAGTCAACTTAGCTATGTTCCAGCGGGAGACGACAAAAAAAAGTCACTTGTGGTATGACAATATTAGTCCTATAACATTTTATAAGTACATGTAAAATGCTTTTGATTTTTCTCCGTTTTTATCTTAGATAACTGTTTATTTTCATTAAGTAAATACATTGCAGTTTGTTTTGATTTCTTTCTCTTCACTTATTTCATCTGAATTTGGCGGCGGACTTACGGTCAACCAGGGATCGATGTTTACTTCTCCATGACATATGATCCCATGTCTGGTGTTTCAGAGATCTGAGTCTGTCCCATGTTTTCCTATTTTGTCTTACGGTAACGTTATATCTTCCGATTTCTTCCCATTACAGGCAGACAGAATATACTGTTAAAGTAGCCTACAGTTTTCGACTCAATCATCTCATCAAACATTCTGAAACAGATCAGGAGCGGATCGACCATGAGATGGTGGCGAAAGAACTGAAAGAGAGTGCCATTGCAGAAAAACGAGATGCCGCCATCTTAGGACTAATAGATGGGTTTTTAGAATCAGCATTACAACTTATTCTACAGCTGTTTCTTATGTTTTCCTACAACTTACCATTAACACTTGTCCGGGGTAACTTATGAATTTGTCTCTCTATTGTATGCATGTTCCTCATACTGAATCTGCTATATGAATAAAAAATTTAAGTAAGAATGTAATTCAAATCAATCGATTTCTTCAAACAATAAAGAAATTGAGTAAAAGGGTAACCATGAAAATACATTTAAGCTTACACGAGGGTTTGAAAAGAAAATATTTTCAAATAACGAAAAGATCTTCACCAGGACATAAATTAATCATAGACACTAAGTAACGACTGAAACAAACGACTTTTCCTCTTCTACGCTTTTATCCATGTATTAAAACAATTTTCTTTTCCTTTGACAGAATTCTCAAGTACACTAGGTATGCTAAAAGGGGGTCCATGTATACTTGATTTGAGTCATTCTGAAAACGATAACGTACAGAAAAAATATATTTTGCTCTTAATTATTTTTGCCTTTTGAATTCTTTTACTTACAGTGTCATTCCTATGTGCGGCCTGGATATCAACAGCACTGAACCACACGTCGTATTATCGAGCAAACAGAAGAGGACAGCACCAAAGGAAAAATGCTAGTTATTTTTCATCTTCATTTTACTTTCTGTGGCGGCTATTTGAACTTGGACCCAGATATGTAATAATTTCTTTGACATTAACATACTTTCTACCATGGTGTCTAATCCTTGTTCCAATCCACATCGCCTTCGTTTACTTATTATTCAAATTTCATAAGCCACAACTAGACGGATTGTGTCCAGAAAACGATCCCTGCAGTCAGAAGTGTCTCGAAGAATTATTTCTGTTTATGATGAGCTATTTGGGGATTTTTTGTTTTTCTAATTTATTCGAAGGAAGAACACGGAGACCTGCCATAATCTTCTATGTTGTGTTTTACGGAGAGAACCTTATTTTGACAATTGCCATCGTTTGGTATTTTCAGGCCTACAACTTATTTTCACCCTGGAAATACAGCCTTATATTCTTGCCAATAGGTCTTGTATGCCACATGATATTTGCATACCTATTTTACCGTACTTTTCATCCAAGCAAGTGGCAAACTAAAAAGTTTAACAATATGTGTAAATGCTGTGACTAGTAGTGTTGAACAAATAAATGAATAAAAAATCAAAACAGACTCATTATAATTTATCAATGAAACTTTTTAGTTGTTTCATTGTATAGCATCCCATTTAAGAATCTTTTGCAAAAATGAAAGCTACTAAGGGTTGCAATTTTGGCCTACTTTGGGCCATGGGCTATGATGGTTCCTAATCTAGCAAAACTTACAGTGACTAAGGGTCTCCGTTTTTACTGTCTTATCAGATGGACCTTGTCCTATAAAACATAACTTTCACGCCAAAATGTGTCAATGACACTATATGTAAATTTTCAATAGTTCTCAACATTTTTTAATTTTACACCAAAAACTACACAAAAAACCTAACGATAGAATTACTTGTTAAAATCACATATTGTAACCAAAATTTGATAAATAAAATCGTTAAGTTTGGCAAATTAAATCCTTATTCTATAATAAATTATCTCAAATTTCTAGCATGAACAGGTGATTATACATGGACCAGTAATTAATTCTAAGAGTTTTTGTGAAACAGGCCTTGCATTTAAAATTTATCCATCCAATGAACAAAACTCGTGTAACATACTCCATCTTGGTTGCACGTTAAACACAAGGAGCCGCTCCAGGGCTATCCTTCTAGTCCTGGTGTGTGGCAAGGGCTTTAAGTAGTCATGCCGCACATTAAATCACGTCAAATTGAATGAACAAAACTGCTGTCGAGAAGGCCATGACTGACAACTATCTAGATTGACTTCAGATTTGTATTCATAATATCTATAGAATGACAAGCTGACTCATAACTTATGACTTCATAAACTTTTAATGCAGCCAGGTGAAATATAATGAACAAAATCAACAATAACTTTAAATTAAGTGAATCACCAGAAAATTAATAAGTCATCAATGAAACATTTGATATTATTATATACTGTGTTTTTATGAATGTTGTCATTGGTAAATAGCTTACACGTGACTTTTGATAAATCGTGATACATGTACTAACTGGATAATTCTGGTTGATCCAGTTAATATCAGGAAAACCAGTTAATAACAAAAAACCGGTTAATAACAGCGCCACTAAAAATAGATTCTGGAAATACCCTAACATCAGAGATGCTCGATGGTAAACGATTAATTATATGATAAAACAATTAATTATTTAATAATTAATTATATAATAAAACAGTTATGGACTTTTTACTTGGTTAATATGCTGTTGATATTGACCAGAAGGAAAAAATATTGACCTCGGCTTCGCCTCGGTCAATATTGTTCCTTCTGGTTAATGTCACAGCATATTAACCAATTAAAAAGTCCATAATTGTATATTATTACAAGAACTCACATCATTAAACAATAACAGAAAAACAATATATGCCCTTGTACATGTATATAGATATTAGATATCCATGAATGGCAAGATTCAGTAATGAAAGCCACTGACTGGATAATGCATTTAATACCAAATTATGAATTTCAGATTAAACAGCTCTTAAAATACTTCGCAATATGAAAACTTTTCCTTTGCATTTATCATTTCAGTCAAATTTGTGACAAAGTTGGCAGTATTACAGATAAAGTACAAATGTAGATGAGAAACTGTCATTTTTCTCTCTCACTCCAATCTGAATTTCAATCATTATCACATTGTACTTTGATATGTTTACATCATTGCATACATTTTCACGAGAAAGGAATTCCAGAGAATACACATGTATCCTATTTTGTATTGACCTCTATCAATTCTAATAATATTTGGGATTTGGGGAACCTTAACATAATGCTTGAAACAGATCCCTTCAATGCATCCTAGCAAATTAGTTTAAGTACTGTTTAAGCACAGACAAAAGAGTAATAATAAAGGATAGACTGAGACTTCTGCAAAAGATAAAGAATGAACATTCATTTGAGTCGTCCATGATTAGAATGATTCTTTGCTTAAAATAATGTATGGCTCTGTATGACTAAGGATATAATGATAAAATATACATACTAGTTTAAATGGGAAGGTAATTTGTTGGGCCTACTCATGATGACATTGCTTGTGTAATTGTCACTTTGCTATAACCACAAATCAATTACTCATTTCAATGTTTTGTAAACTGTGATACATATAAGTATCTACATCCTTGACTAATTATTAAAAAATGACCCACAGATGATATAAATTTGCTGTTAACATATATGTATAGACTTACAGATGACATAATATGCTATTACTGGTAATATAGGCTTACTGTGCAAATGAAGTAATATGCTTTTAAAATAGACTTTTTGATGATGAAAACATTCTGTTAAAATATGCTTATACATGTAGATGATTTAAATATGCTATTAACATAGGCTTATAGATGATTAAAATATGCTGTTAACATAAGCATACAGATTATTTAAATATGCTGTTAAAATAGGCTTATAGATGGTGTAAATGTGCTGTTATATTTAATATAGGCTTACAGATTATTTAAATATGCTGTTAACATATGCTTATAGATAATATAAATATGCTGCTAACATAGGCATATAGATGATGTAAATATGCAGTTAACATAGGCTTATAGATTATTTAAATATGCTATTAACATAGACTTATAGTTATATAATTACATGTATGCTGTTTACATGGGCTGAAAAATGATGTAAATGTACTTTTAACATAGGCTCATGCATAAACATCTAAATAAGCTGTTGACATATTCTTATACTATAGATAATTCAAATTTGCTGCTAACATAGGCTTACAGATGATGTATATGTATATGCTCTTAACATAGGCAAATAGATTATTTAAAGGCCCAGGGATTTTATATTTTAGGGACCAGGCTTAGATGTTTACTCAAGTACATAAAAAAACAGCTGATGAGAAAAAGTGTCTGAGTTATCCACTGCAAGTACTTATTAAGATGATCCTTGGAATGAAATATCCAAGACACACTGCCAGGTATAGTTATAACTAAAATTATCATTCCCCTAATAGACACTTCCTTTTCTCTCTTTTTCAGCCTAGAGCAGTTCTGGCATGAAATGAAAACCATTCTTATTATACACCTCTCAGATTAGTCATACATGATGTATCTAACTATGGACATCCTGATATAGCACCTGAAGTGCTTGTCTAAACTCAAACAGCTCTGATTCCACTTTGGCTATCCTATCTAGACACGCAAATAGCTCCTGTATTTTCTCCTGGATAACTTTGCCTTGCTTTTCATACACTTGAAACATGTGTTGTTCAATCAATGAGCAAGTCTTCTGACCCTGAAATCAATTTCACATATCCTAAAAAGTTGGCTCAAATGCCTACATTTCAAAAAAAAAGAAAGATTGATAATACATTGCACAGTGCCCTTACAAACAGTACATTATAAACAGGGAGATAACTCTTCCATACTTCTACAGAACTGTTAAAAATATGTAAAGATCTTTTTTTTCAGATTAATCAAGGGGCAGCTTTATGTACATATGTATCATACCAGGGATATTTTTGTTTCTATTTATCAAGTTTTACATGTACGTGTATAAACGTTAAAATGCTTTTAATTTATAATTCAAAGTCAGCTGGATTTGTTTATTTTTCATTGAAACTGGTATTTAATTCTAATCTGATTTCAACATCACATTGGCTATGTTTTGTATACAGTATGCTTGCTATGGTACATGTCACTATAAAATGTGTTGAAGGATCTTTGTTAACATGATTCGAGCCAAACACAATTGTCCCAGTCCCGCTTTAGCAGCTGTGCGGAGGTGTTAACTTTAATGTATCTCTCATCCAGTCACATACAGTATTGTGCCATAAGTTTATGAACAACTGTCATTCTTACTATATACATGTACATGTATTTATAGAAAATTTATGCTTTTATAATCTGCTCTAATTTTATTACTATTAAACCGATTTTGACGAAACCTTTCTTTAAAAATTCTTAATTTACTCAAGAATATTTTAATACAAACAAATTTATATTCCGTCAAATGGTTTTAAAAATGCAGTAAGTAGAACACAAGATTAAACTATAAAGTTGTCAAAAATCCCCATAATAAGTAACGTTATATAGAGAATGTGCATTTCAAAATTTTAACAAGTGAGTTAATCTCATGTAATCTCAAAATCGGCTGTAAGAAAATTATTAAATTTTGTATCTAAAGAAACTACATAAAAAATTGAAATATTATGTTTAAATAACATAATAATTGGTCCAGTCTCTGAAAACCTATGGAATTTTTTAAAAATGCAATTTTACTATAAATATATTGTAAAAATGGCGTTTGTTCATAAACTTATGGCACAATGCTGTAGTTGTTAACATAGTGATATATTTTTAACTTACTATAAAGGTTTTGACTTTGACATGTAAATTCCTTGTAACCAGAGCCTTTGACCATGACTTTTGTCATTGTAACCTTGATCTTAGAGTTTGACATCCTTTATTTTTAAAAACTACAACCTAGGCTATATCTTTCAGAATATTGGGGAATAAGGAGTTTGACATTTCACATGTATATTCTTTGTGACTAGAGCTCTAACAGGATTCTATGACTTATGACCTTGACCAAACATCACGCTGAATGTCAAAAAGCCAAATGAATTTTGACAGCAATATTTAAGGACCAACACTAATGCAACAACAAAACAAGAGACCCATTGGGCCTTAACGGTCACCTGAGGGAACATGATAAATTAACCATTTGGTCAGATTTCTCCTAGAATTTCAAATTGCTCTGTGATCTTGATCGTTGGCAGAACTCATCGATATCAACAATAATGCATTCATGTAATGAAAATCAAATTATCATTATTAATTTTTTTTTAATATTTGGCTTTGAATATTTCAAATTGCTATGTGGCCTTGACCTCTGACATAAAGACCTTGAGACTTTTTAAAATAGTAGATCTCATTACTCTCTACAGTTATGTGGCAGTAACCATATATTGAAATTCCAATAGTTTCTAAGATATTTGGCTTTGAAAATTTCAAATTGCTCTGTGACCTTTACCTTTGACCCCTTGACCTAGACACTTTTCACGATGATAGAACTCATTGCTCTCTATAATTATGCAACAGTAACCATATATTGAAATTCCAATAGATTCTGAGATATTTAGCTTCAAAACTTTCAAATTGCTCCGTGAACTTGACCTTTGACCCAATTACCTTAACACTTTCCCTGATGGTAGATCTCATTGCTCTGAACAATTATGCAACGGTAGCCATATATTGAAAATCCAGAAGTTTCTGAGATATTTGGCTTTGAAAATTTCAAATTGCTCTATGAACTTGATCTTTGACCCCATGACCTTGATACTTCCCATGATGGTAGAACTCATTGCTCTCTACAATTATGCAACATAACCATATACTGAAAATCCAATAGTTTCTGAGATATTTGGCTTTAACTGAAATTTTGAATTTTCAAAATGCTGTGTCCTTGACCCCATGACCTTGAAATTTCATAGAATGGTAGAACTCATTGCTGTCTACAATTATGCAACAGTAATTATAGATTAAAAATCGAATAGTTTCCGAGATAATTTTAATTTAATAGACATATTCCATAAAACAATACCCCGTGCCACTTTAAGTGCCCCTAGTGGCACATTTATGGATGGATTTGATTTTCATTCGCACACTTTGTAGATATTGAGTTAACAATTAAGTGCCCTAAATTTGAAAGAATACCTGGATTATCTGATACCTGGTTTATGAGAAGAAGATTATTAAAGATGTACCCAATTATTATCACTCTTTTGTCCTTTTTGGGGCCCCTAAGGGAGCTGGCCCCTTTTAGTTTGCAAACTTTATGCAGCTTCATATGAAGTTACCGGTACTTTCTACCAAGTTTGGTTGAAATCTGACCAGTGGTTCTTGAGAAGAAGTCGAAAATGTGAAAAAGTTAACGACGGATGATGGACGACGACAGACAAAACACGAACGCAATAAGGGCCAAAGGCTCAGGTGACCTAAAAAATCACCTAAAACAGTCAGATTTCCCTGAATTTTTTAACAGATATATGTACCAACCTGAAGTTCTATGACTTTCTTGAAGTCGCTAATTAGTTCTGTGTCTCTTTTTCTCTTTGCATTCAGAGAATCAATCAATTCACTTGCAGACTGTGTGATGACATCCCTTGATATTGGACTCTGCAGTGGCAAATCGTTCTGTCTGGATTCATCTACCAGCTGTGGTTCCACTGGACCAGTGGCAATGTTGGCTTCTTCAACAGAAAGTCTGTTTTAAATGTACAAAATGTTTTATTACAAAATCTACATGCACCCACTTCAATGAAAAGGCAACAAAGCCTCATAGAACTGTAGTTACTGACTCTGTAGACACATATTTACCCAGTATGCAGGTACACATACATTGGTGATATTCTGATGAATGGACATCTTATGAAGTATCAGTTATAAACTGTTTGCCCAACATTTATTCCATCTTATAGGTTTTAGATATTTATAGAGCTGAACCTTAAATGCGCAGCGCCAACTTTATACATGTAGGTTTTAACGTCCCATGGGAAGGACACAAAAAAAATCATCCCACAGTTAATGTACCCCCCAACTGCCTGGCTAGTATGCTAGGGCAAAATCACAAAGATTTTAGGATCATATAATGATAAAAATTCAGGACAGCCTCCCCTAAAGAACACGAGATGTTTAATTCTAAGAGTATTGAAAATCAGTCGATCCATCAATATTCCTGACAATTTCAACTTCACTTACAAGATCATATCTTACCATACGATCAATTTTTACTAGTCAAATAAGATGATTAGTATTAAGCATGAGGAATCCATGTATATGAAAAGCCCTATCTTTTCCACTTTTAAAGATAAGTTTACCCAAGACTTAAAAAATTGTCTTAAGATAATGTTGCCGACAACAACAACCCCAAAAACAGGGATATGATATCAGCTCCCCAGACTTTCATTCTTGAGAGGTAAAAATTGCATCTTTCAAGTCATCAATACATGTACATGTATGTTGGTTGGTTGCATAGTTGTTTATTGTCCCACTCAGGAATATTTCACTTGTATCTGGGATTTTTTGGGGTTGATTTGGGGCTGAAATTCAGCTCCTTCCCCTTGTGAAAAATTGCTGTATTTTCCCAAATTTCTGTTCAAATTTTCCCAATCGGAAATATAGATAAATCAAATGCAAAAGGTTAAAAAAAAGTTGTAGAAATATACCTTGAAAATATCCTTGGTGGACATTTTCAAGGGGCAGAAGAAAAGAAAAATTCCACTTTAATTTGATATAGAGTCAGAATCTTGAATTCAAACTGAAATAAGATAGATTGTTGTAATTTTTTTAATTTTTGAACAAATTCACAATTTGTGAAAATGCCGAGAAGTTTCCCAATTGAAAAGGTACAGGCCCCTGTAAAATAAGAGTAAGAAAAACACTGCTTGTATGGAGACCTCACCATGAGCCGGTAAAGGGTGACCAATTTTCACAATGCGGCACTTTTGGCTGTAGAGCATGGAGGGTTCTATAACATGCCAACACCTGTGACATGGGACCTTGGTTTGTACTATCTCATCCAAAAGACAGGGACAGCCAACCACATCATGACTTGGACTCAAATCCCAGACCTCTCGATTCCAAGTTGAATATGCTATCCACTAGGCCATCATGGCCCCACTACATTTATGTAAAAAATTGTAAATTATTAGATATTACTGTTGCTCAGAGTCTTCAGCAGTCTTTGCCTCTTCACTCTCAAGGACAGGATCTTTGTCATCACAACTGGATTTATTCATGGTGCTCCTCTGCCTTTCTTTGACTACCTGAGAAAATACACATCACATTAAATAAAATTAATTGTATTTGTGTTTAATGAACATCATCTTCAAGACACATTTTAGATTGTATTGGCATAAAGTTTGGCCTATGCTCTGCACTAACAGCCATTAAATCTTGTCTGGCATGCTGCACGTTCTGGGTTCAATCCCTGGTCCGATCACAACAATGGTGTCGTTGGAAAACCAATTTTCCATCCTATCTGATGATGACTGTCCTTGTTCTGAAGCATGAATCACTGAATTGAGTGATACACTGTAGGCCCCTAAGTAGTAACAGGAATTAAAGATCAGTAGATCTGAAATAAGGACATCAAAATAAAGATGGGGACAGGGGGCCTGTGGTAGGCCTAAATCTTGACAGTTTTAGGCCCTCGAGCCTTTTGTCTGGACTTTTGGCTCCTGTCTGGTCACAACATTATGCTAACCAATGAACTAGGCTGGCTTTTTGTACAAAACCATAGATATTGTTTAAGGTGTGCTAAAGTTTTGACCATGTTGATGAACTCCCTCCCTCCATAGAAAGAAGATTTTGGTGGTTTTCCTGAGGAATATTGCCACTAGGCCTACTTCAGTGGCCAACTTGTAAAAAGTTTTAATAATAATGTGACTGAAAATGATTTTTAATTGCACTTTAGCAGACTTTGATTTTGGCTTGTAAATATTTGGGTAGTCACTGATCATCCTAATCACCTGTCTACACGTTATAAAACACCAGTGTTCAACCATGCTTCTGTTGTATTGATCGCCTTGTACAAATTGCAGTGACTTATTGAATAAGCCTACCAACATGGTAGATCTGCACAACTGCAATTCAGTTGTAGCGAATTCTAAAATGTCTATTCAAGTGTGCGTATCAAGATTTATAATTGCTCTTTTGAACTTTTAGTAACAAATGACTATAAATACTCTACCAGGAAACTCAAAATCGTTTAACTACTTTTAAAACCAGCACAAAATCAATAAAGTTTTCCACATAGGCACCAAATCCTTTCGTCTTCTGTTGCTTAATCAAAAGAGCCGCTTAATTATCTTTTGGGCGATTCTATTTTCAGGGAGGGGTTTACGATAGGGGGCTCATTCATTCGTGATAGAAATTATTTACCATAACATTTAAGTTTTGATCATCTTAACTTTTATTGAAATTTTATTTTATATTTGTGTGGCCTTAATTTACATTTACTCCCATGCGCCTAAAACACTCAAAAGAAGCGGAACGCACCTTAAAATATTTTGGAATGAATCACAGCAATAAAAACCAGGGGGCGCTCTACACAAATAAAGAAGAAGTCTAGACGATACGAAAGAAAATGTCCGGAGTCGTGTTGGAGAATTTAAGTTGGAGAAAGTTGATCTTTCTCGGTGTCGTTTTATTGCTTATACTGATAGCTTTCTTCCTTGTTGGCGGTTTAGTCGGTAAGTGCTCGCATGAGTCTGATCAAAATATGCCGGAGAAGTTGAAAGTGTCATGTAGTGTAAGGGAGCATTCATTAGTTTCAATTCTCTTGAGTAGATCTAACTGTTCTTTAAAGCATAGTGCTCTTTCGATGTATTGGCTGATACACATGTAGATGTAAACAACAACACTTGGTATATTTACTATAGATACTAGATATGCAGACAGATAAACTAACTGAGCCTTGATTAGTTTAGAGGCTAATAAATATATTTTTAGATCTAGGCCTATATTATATCTGTATTATGTCTCTGATCGTATCAAATCACAGACATTTGTTTACATTTGAAGTGATCATGTTTTTCTTGTGTAAATCTAGATTAATAATTATTTTCTGAATTATGGGAAGTAGGAGTAAATGATAACATGGTCACTAAACAAATCTCTATGGTCTACATCAAACATTTTGAAAATTTATCATTTTTTTTCTTTTTTTTTTAATTTATGCTATTAGATCTAGACTTTTTGTACTCAATTTTGCATCGTGTAACAAACACCATCTTGTTTGCACTACCAGTGTAGTCCTGGGTGTGACAAGGGCTTTGAGTAGTCACGCCGCATGTTAAATCACGTCAAATTGAAATCTCAATTTTGATTTTAAAAAAAGCAAAATACTTCGGATGACAGTTCCGGATGACTGCTGAAACTTTATTACTTTTTATATATTAACACATACTTTTGTGCAGGTGTTCGATTTTCTTTTTTTCCTTATTTCAATAGATTTACAAGTATGTGACAATTTATTGAAATACAAATTTTAAGCAATTTTTGGGTGTGTGCAAAAATGACTATATACCGGTATTTCTGTAGTATACTGGAAAAGTGAATTTCATACATGGTGATATGTACCTGTACAAGCAACCAATTTGTTTAATTCGTTTTTGTTTGTTTGTTTGTTTTGTTGTTGTTTAACGTCCCACTCAAGAATATTTCACTCATATGGAGACATCACCATGTGCCGGTGAAGGGCTACAAATTTTGCCTATGCTCGGCACTGCTGGCTCATCCGAAGGACAGGGACGGCCAACCGCGGAATGGCGCTTACGCGGCTTGAACCTGAGTCTTCCGATTCGCAGTCGAACACGCTAACCACTCGGCCACGGAGGCCCCATGTTTAATTCGTAAATTATAATACATTTATGTATTCCATTTCATGTACTTTAGCTCCAGCGCCCTCCAATGTTGTGACAGTCCTAGGAACAAAGTGCTATGACAGAGGCTCCAAGTTGAACAGGAACAAGTGGTTTGTGCCAAGAGGAACGAATTCTTGTGAATCTTTGAATAGCTTGGACCCAGAGGATAAGAAGATTGTCATGGAATCTATAACTGAAAAACAAGTTGTATTTGCATTTTGGATCCCTGGACCCAGGGATGGGAAAGAGCGCAAAATGATCCCCATGTTCCAGACCATGCTGGGGGTACTGCAGCTTGATATTGAGAAAAATGAGAAAATCCCCCTTGGTTTGTAGTGGCTTATTACACTTTTTATTTCTTCTTGTAAAAGTAAATTAATTTAAATTACAGTGTAATTGTATCAGGTACTCCTACTCAGTGTGTATATATGCATGTACAGTTAGTTATTGCCAGAGGATTCAATTTTCATCTCCATTTAAAAAAGGGATTTGTGATTTGCTTGCTCCTTGTAAAATCTTCAGGATTGTTCACATGAGTAATATGTTGGGTGGTTGTATTGCTGTTTAATGTCCCACTCAAGAATCTCTCACTTACATAGAGACTCCATTGTATGCCAGTAAAGGGCTATAAATATGGTGTATGCTTGGCACCAATGACTCTTTAATGAGTTTAATGATTGAGGGTTCTTTAATGTGCTGGCACCTACTTTGACATGGGACCTTGATTTTGACTCTCATCTAAAAGGACTGGAAAAAGCTGGCAAGTCTGCAGCCTGGATTCAAGTATTTACAATGTAATCCTTAATTAAAACAGATACAAATATATACAGTTACCTGTATGTGTTTTATAATACAACCTTTATTTGTTATTTTAGGTAAAGATCCAACCTTACAATTAGATGTCCGAATGGGTGTGAGGAATTCGGAGGATGAAGAATGGACTGAATTTGCATCATCTGTTGAAGAGAGGAAACTTAACTGCAAACTTAATCCCAATGATGTATGTACTTGTTAAGG
>JACSZP010012015.1:1137-18644 GCA_016161895.1 Pinna nobilis
GAATCGTCCGGATTTTCAAGATTTGCAATTTTGTGTGTCATTCTGTATTAAATAGACCTAAATGAAAATACTTTGTAACAAAACATATATGTGCAAATGTAACACAAGATTTAATAGTAATTTTTAAAACTTAATTCCAAGTGAAGTCCTTCTCAAAATAAAGCTTATGATAAGTCATTTATTGGCCAATAACCTACAGTTCTGTGTCTGTATAACATCTGTTATATCTGAATGGGTGTCGTGAATATAAATTACATTTTCATGCCATACTTGTTGATGCACGGTACACCAGTAGCCTTACTCGTCTATACACAGTCTTTTCCTTTTTCATATTTTATGAAAATAGAATATGTTAAAGATAGACAAACAAGCAAGGAAGGTTACAAACAGGCCTACACCTTGACCATTTGACTAAGAAGGTGCTAGGCTGGACAAGTGGTCTAATATACACTCGTACCGATTTAACAAAGACTTTAACCCCCTCTCGACATTATTTTCTTGGATGGGCAATTTTTGGGAACACTCCCAGGTTTATGTTTAGAACAAGAGGTATGTAAATTTTATTGGTGCTTCTGAATAAGTTATATTTGCACACAACCTGTGAAAATAACCTGAAGTACGATTTTTCAATAAGTCTATTGTTTGTATATTTCCATGCTGCATTAGTTGCAAAAAAGCTACATTTCAATACCCCCACTCCTTTAACTTATTTATACATATATATATTACTCATAAGAACAGGACCTAAAGCTGCACCTACTTTGTATATCGACATGAAGGCAACGGGAATAGTATTTGCGAAAATTCCAAATTTGAAAGTATGTATATGATTACTTTAAACTTTACTAAAAGAACAAAAATAATTCTAAATGCAGGAAAGGCTGGTAAATTGGTGAAAACCTTTTTTTCAACCAATTTTATGAAAATTTTCAAAAACTTCACAAAACAAAAGTTTCATAGTGTAGACAGACACAAGACGCTTCACAAAACTTCTACTAACTTTGGCAAACTCGAAGTTTGCAAACAAAAGTTTCGTGAAGATTGCTAGTGTAAACTAGCTTAAATTTTGTGACCTGCAACGTCGCATATTTTATCTCTTGATGAGACTATGGGAAGCAATTGCCAATCGAGCAAACGTCTCATCGATTAAGAGGGGCGGAGTGCAACATCTGCAATCGAATTTTAAAAAAAATAGAAAGGTGTTTTTTCTTACGCAGTTTTGCAATCGATGTTTTGGACTCTTGTCAATCCTCACTCTCTTTTCGAGACAATCGAACACGCATTGGTTATTTTATGGTCCTAACGTCCACAGAAATCTGTTAGTGTACAAATAAGTACTGTTGAGTATTAAAATAAAGTCATACTTTTGGCGATTAACTTATAGGAATAAATAAAACTTATCAATGCCTCCTTAAATGTAAAATGCTTGGAGAATTGAAGCTACAGATGTATTTGTGTTTCTACACTTTCTAAGGCGTTGGTCGCTTCGATGTTAGGGTTTGAGTTATTGACCGATAGTATGGGACCGTCAAAGGTCAGCGTGATTACTGTAAATCCAGAAATTTTCGCGGAACTTTATTTTAGGGAATCGATGGTCATGTAATTATTCGCGATACCATATTTTCGCGAGCGTGCATTTTAGTTAAAAGTTTGTGTTGTTTGATGCATGTTAATATCATGTCAGTATATTTAGCGAGAATTATATTTTGGCGAGTAAGTGCTCTCGCGTAATTACGCGAAAATAAAATTCTCGCGAATAAAACTGGATTTACAGTACCTCTATAGCAGAAGGCCTGGACTTCGCATCCGGTTCACCAATAAAAATCCTTTAAATCCGTCATCTTTTTTTTGGTGACGTCTCGATATGAATGACACAACATGAAGTAAAACAGACTGAACATGTTAAAACAACACTGTTTAGGAGGTAAGCACAACAGCTGAATAATGAAATAAGACCGGTCAACAGGGGATTCTTACTCCTCCTAGGCACCTGATCCCATCTCTGGCGTATCCAGAGGGTCCGTGTTTGCCCAACTCCTTATTTTGCAATTTTTGTAGGAATGATGAGATAGATTACTGTTCGTTGCCGTTTAGGAAACCACTAATGCATAAACTTTGTAATGATATACATGTCAATGACAAAACTTTGGACCTTGTACTTGAGGGTATAGTACACGTAAACAAGTCGACCTTCAAAATCCCAACATTCGTTGCCTGCTATTTAAACTATTCAAGCTAATTATCAAATTTCTTTTCTATAAAGTTTCGTGAATAAGATGATACAAGATATGTATAACAACAGGTGAGGATTAACTCATAAGCAGGTGCCCATTAACGTATGTACTCTTCTTCTTTGGTGTTGTATTGCTGTTCAACGTCCCATTCAAGATATTTCACTCATATGGAGAAGTCAACGTGTGCCGGTGAAGTGCGAGAAATTTTGCCTATGCTCGGCACTTATGACTTTAGAGCAGGGAAGGTTATTTAACGCACCAACACCTACTGTGAAACGGGACCTCGGTATTTACTGTTTCATCCGAAAGAGAGGGACGGCCAACCGCGGAAAGGCGCTGCGCGGATTCGAACCCCGAACCCTTCGATTCGAAGTCGAACACGCTAACCACTCGGCCACGGGGGCCCCCTCTTTCTTCTAATGACATAGGTCATAAAGCTCCTACAAAGAATCTAGCCAGCTGGTCTTTGAGACAAAGACATGAGCTCACCTTCGTAAAGAAACGGTTGGAGGTTCGAGTCTGTATAGTCTCTCATATGACACAGTAAAGTTGGGGTACCGTGTCAAGGGAGAGCTTGTCATTTTAAGAAGTCACTGTGCAGAATTAATTTTCTTAGCATAAGTCAAATTCTCTCTAGACTTCATAAGCTTGATGGCTCTGCAACATAAGATTAAGTAATGTGGAAAATGGTTTTCATTGCAAATGCAGCAACGACGAAGTGAGTTACTAGATCAGTTGAGATGCTTAAAGATATTCCTGGTGGCAAAGTTCCTGTATATATTTAATTGATCACAATTTATTGATCAAAGGTTCTTCGCACTATTAACGGTTTACGATTTCAAGTAAAATCAATTTCAACCTGATTTAGCTGTTACTAGGGAAAGTATTCATTGAAACTATTTCTTGCTATTTTTGGTGTTGCTGTTGTTTTTATATTAGCGTTTTATCGAGGCGGATTCAAGTTGATGCAGACTTAAGAAGTTTTGACCTCTGGCTACTTTGAGATACCTAAATCGTGTAATACGCTGATGCCGTTCGGAGACATTTGTTTCACCAAGTTGTCATGGAAACTTTGGAAAACGGAGCATAGAGTATTTCCACTTTTGTGAAAATTTGGGGAAAACCACTGGCTTCCAAGATAGAAGCCACAGGGAAACTAGGTATTTCCCTTGGTTTTCTCTGCTTTGAAAACTGATTTTTTTTCACTCAGTAAACATATCTTGTTTCTTTCCTTTATTGTTTTTATGCGCATTGGTTAAACGACTGTAGGTAAGAATTTTGACAAATGTCATGATTTTCATGAGTGGTAATCGATCTTCAAGGTGCATTATAGACAAATGAAACGCGTAGTACTTTTAAATTTGTAATCAAAGAGCTCAACTGAATGAATTATTAATTAACGAGTGGGATAGTCGTTGTTGAACAATCTTTATTTATAGAAACGAGGACTGATACCTGACTGACTTCAGATTCAAGGTGGGTATGACCTGTCAACAGGACATGGATTATTCTTTTCAGTTCTCTGGCACCTGATTTCACCCATGGATATTCCGAGGTCTGTAATTGTATGCTACAGATTTATATATCAGTCCTACAGGTAGATAACTCGCTATCTGTAATTTTGCATATTCCACATAAGGGACAATTTAATTAAGAAATGCATTGCTATCAAATATACAGCTGTATCGTTAATCAATGATCAGTCGATGGATGTAAATAGATTCTTATTAAGATTGATCAGGCAACAGGCCCCTCAGAAGTTAAAGTATCATTAATCACTAAATTTAGTGTATATTGCAAGTCAATGCATTGGTAAAACATTCAGGTTCCAACAGTCTCGGTTAGCAAGTCAGCATTTCGCAAAATTTATAGTCGGTATATCTATAATTGGTTAAAATGATGTCTGACATGTTTCATATTGCTTGTTATTCCATTATTTACACACTGATTTCTCCATTTACCTGATCAAGATATAGGGCTCACGGCAAGTGTGACCGGTCAACAGGGGATGCAGTCTACTGACATACAAGTTGATGTTACAGGAGTTCCAACAGCATTTCTTCAGCTTTCCGTACAATGATCTAGTTAGAAGATAAGACCTGTCATTGGGTCGAATGCTGTCTGACATATTTCATAACGTTTTTTTTTTACTACGGATTATTCCGTTTACCTAATCAAGATATAGGGCTCATGGCGAGTGTGACCGGTCAACAGGGGATGCTTACTCCTCCTAGTCACCTGATCCCACTTCTTGTCTGTTCAGCGGTCCGTGTTTGCCCATTTCTTTATTCTGTATTCCTTATAGGAATTATGAGGCCGACCATTGCTCTTTTTCTTTGCCTTTTCATTAAATGATTTCCACTCCATTATTGTAGACATAATGTCTGTTTGCTGCTTCGGCACGTGAAACAATGAAACACATGCATATCTGTTTAGAGCGGAGGAATTTGACATTATCGCTGTTCTGTACTTTATAACATGCACGTTAACACAGAATAAGTAATATGTAAGCTTACAAGCGATGTAAGTGTGGTTCAATAAACTCTGCAAGTATTTTAAATTCATTTTGATGTCTTAATTCAAGTAAAAGTAAGACATTAACGTTCTACTTTAAAGGCTTTGTTTTTTTTTTCTTAGAAGGAACAATAAATGTAGATTCACAAATACATACATAAACTTATAAACACACACACACCTGCCTCTCTCCTACACGCATTGAGAAATCAATGGATATTAGTGACTACCTTGTGCTGGTAAGATTGTTGTTGTAGTTGTATTGTTGTTTAACGTCCCACTCAAGAATTTTTCACTCATATGGAGACGTCACCGTGTGCCGATGAAGGACGACAAAATTTTGCCTATGCTCGGCACTTATGACCGTAGATGAAGAGCATTTTTAAATGAAATTGACATTTTGCCGAACTTGAAGGGTTTTCTCGGGACATTTGCGACAGATGTGGTTTACCAACCAGAGACTTTCAATTCTTCTGGACACATGGTTCCATCTAATCAGGGATTTGTAGTTGTTTCACACGTTGAGACCGCTGTTGTCCTAAAACTTGCCGTATCTATCAGGACTTGGGTTTTCTAATATTCTTTGGTTATTCTTCAACTTTGCTTTATATGATATGATTTTATATAATAAAGGTATTCATGGAATGTTAAAATTATCTCAATCTTCTTCCTTCCCGAAGGGGCAGATAAAAACAAATGTTTAAAATGTAAATCGACATCTGATCAGTATGCTCCTTTAATCATGAGATTATAAGTATATACAGATTTTCGAAGCATTTTAGAACTGTGGCCGTTCGTTCCCGAGCAATTCGTCCGGAGTGATGAAATTTTCGGATTAACGAGTTCCGGACTAACGAGATATCACAGTATAGAAAGGTGATGATTGGAGTTAAAGCAGAGACGGAAATCTGACCTATCAATATAAAATGAAATAAGATAAATAAGAAATAGTACACATATTTGTAATCTACGGTGTTTCGTTTCTATATATGCCACTGCTAAAGAATGTATATCTGTTTTATACAATACTCCCTAGTTCCATAAATTCCACGAATTCCTTTTCCTTAACACTTCAATTTTCAGATTCCTTTTAAGCAAAAATCTGTACAATGTACATGAACATATGTATTTACTGATGATATATGGGGTCGTCATGGTTCAGTGATTAGCCTTTTCTCCTTCTTAACGTGGAGTCTGGGGTTAGAATCAGCGTCATGCCGCGGTTGGATGTCCTGTCCTTCGGATGGGACAGTAAAAATCGAGTTCCCGTGTCAAAGTAAGTGTCGGCACGTTAAAGCAACTTCTTGCTCTACGGCCATAAGTGTTGAGCATAAGTCAGATTTATCGCCCTTCACTGGCATATGGTGACGTTTCCATATATATTGCAAATGAAAGATTTTTTGAGTGGAACGGTAAGAAACTGTACAACCAGTCAGTTAGTGTTTTTGTTTGGTTTTCTAATACATAATGTATACATATAGGCCTATATCAGCTGTGCATACCTAGATCAGCATAGCAGCGCATTCCTAAATTAACATGTCCTATTGTTATTTCAGATCCTACTTATAAATAGTTTCAATGTTTCCTGGTTATGCTCTTGCATACGTTCCGATGATTAAGCTGACCAAGATATATTGTTTTCGTTTTCACTGCAGATTATATAATGAACTTTCCAAATAAATGTTTCCTGTGCTATAATCGAATGTCAAGGTCAGTATAACAAATTAACTTTTGTAAAAACATCTCACGTGTAACAAACACCACCATGATCTTGGTTGCACGTTAGGCATATGGTGCCGCTCTGTGGCTACATGGGTAGCCCTGGCGTATGGCAAAGGCTTTAAGTAGTTATGACGTATATCAAACCTTTATCAACCAAAATCGCTTCTATATCATTTAAAATTACCTGATCAAGATATAGGACTCAGCGGGAGTGACCAGTCAACAGGGGATGCTTACTCCTCCTAGGCACCTGATCCCACCTTTGGTGTGTCCAGGGATCCGTGTTTGCCCACTCTCTATTTTGCCGTCCTTAGAGGAACTATGAGTTCGACAAATATTCATTACCTTTACATTTTCATGAAACACAATGGCAATTTTTTTTACCTTAACCTCATGTACTTTCAAAATTATTTAGGAAATCCGTCATGGTTCAGGTGCAGAGTTCGAGACTCTGTATGGGCAGCTGTTTCTGCCATTAGAATATCCTTAGTTTTATTTCGTGTCGGAATGGTAAATATTCTTGATCCTTTGCACCGAACATTCGTCAACATTTGAAACCCTTCATCGCCATCAGGACACGTCCCCATACGAGCGAAATATTCTTGAGTTGGATGTTAAACAACAAATATTTAACAATATTCAGCCTGCTACTTGATATGCAACAAGTAAGAGTGCTTAAATGTACGCTAACTTCCTTGACACTCAATTGCAGTTCCGAATACAAGAGTACTTAACCAACTTATTATATTTCCTTTGTCAAAGTCAATCTAGAATCTAAGAGGGTACAATGACATGACAACAGTGACATCATATCTAAACCTTACTCTAGATAATTTTGTCATTGTTATAACCGCAACAAGAAAAATCAAACATCCAGACTAGGCTAGATCAGAGTGCAGGATGTGTGTAGAATTTAAATTTAAAAATTTGAATTTAATTTAAAAGTTCAGCCAATCTGTCGTTGTTCAGCTAGATGATTCTCCCTCTTCGGGATGATGACTTCTTCTTATATCTTCCGGTTGATAAAGTTAAACTGATGGTCCTGTGTCAACGCAAGATTCGTGCGTATCCATCATTGGACATTATTTGAAACCCTTCACAAGCACAAGATCATGTTCGAAACAAGCATAAGATCATGTTCGAAAAGGCATAAAATTCTCTTGGATGGACAAAAAGCAAATTTACAAATCAGAAACATTTCCCGATTGCAATCCAAAACGACTATTCCAGGTTTGTCTGGTGTCTTATACATCTAGCATGGTCGGTAAGACGTCTGGATGGCATGTTCTTTGCGTGTATGGTTTCTAACTTCTATCTTACTTAGAAATATATAAAAAGACGATAATATTGTTTGAATTGTATTTTATTGACTAGGTTTAGGTTCGATGGTGACAAACCTATAAATTTTAATTTACCCATTAACATGAAAAGTAGTTCATGTTTACATTTTGCTGTAGTTTATTTAACATAGAAATATAGATTATCATATAAATATAACTGACATATTAGTCTTCAATTTGTAAAAGATATTTCCACTTCTACTGTCAACTTTTCCATTTACAGTTGTAGAAAATTAACTCTTGAATGCACATTGTAAGAACCTTGTCAACAGCAATATCAATTACTGTCTAAATGTGGTTGAATTAGATGTGGAATTACATAATCAGCTAGTCACTGTGGTGAATGAGCATTGTTACTCTGTATTCTCGCAACCAAGGATCAGATCGGAAGTGTGGTCGAGTCACTAAGTACGCATGTCACACTGTCTTGTTTTCCGTCCTTCTGTTGTTACGACAGCATGAGATTGGATACCGTTTGATGTTAAACGAGTTGCTTTCGTTTCTTGGAAACAAAATGGCGTAACTGGGAGTGTTGTCGGTTGCCATGGGCAACAGAAGCCCACTGTTACTCAGATGTGTCGGTGCCTGTCAGTACACCGATTGCGACAAAACGGAAGTCTTTTTGTCAAGGATTGTTCACGTGATATATTGCCCTTCCGTTAACAAACTTCTGTAGAAGATAATGGATCCAACAATTTCTCCATTTTGTAAGCATCCACCTAGTGGCAAAAATCCAACTTTGCAAAACCCGCCAATATTTTCAACGATTTTTTGAATTGCAAGATTGTTTGAGAATGTGTCCAAGTACATTCCCATATAGCCTAGTTTTTTAGCATATTCAATAGCTCTCCGCAGACAAAACTCCCCAAGACGTTGTCGCCTTTCAGTCTTTTTCACGATTATGAAGGGGTCCACTACACCAGTAGATCCACGATAGAACTTACTGATGGTCAGAATGAATCCAGCGATTAAATCACCACTTTCCTTGCATATTACTGAGAAACAGTCACTGCCATCAATCTCATCCCGGAAGCTTTCTTCTGATTGGAATTCATCTATTCCGTACCCATCGCTGTTCCTGGCTGCTTCCTGTATCATATCGTACGTCTCTGACAGGTGTTTGTCAGTCATGTACTCCACGATGACCGAGCGGCCATTGTCCAGCGTCATTATGGTCGGCAGACAGCTGAGAAAAGTGGACATCTCTTTTCTTTTGGGAATGTTTTCACCCAACAACATACTGGTCAAGCAAATCCCCTGAAAAAGAACAAAGAAAAGTTGTTTCAGAAAACAGTCTTTACATAAATATTAAGCATATTGGTATGTTGAATACCTACCCGTAAATCAAACAATCTTTTCAAAAATAAAAGTTTGACTACAAATTCATTTTTTTACCTTATCTCACCTTATTTGTTTCTTCACTCATTCTAAGAACATTTTCCCCTTAAATTTGATTTACTTATTTAGATAAAGGGCATTTTTGTGTTTCATGTTATTTGACATAATGGTTAAAAAGCTTACGGTAAATTCCTTTTTTCTATAATCATCGTAAATAAAGAATATTGTGTTTATGTTTTTACGTCTTATACAAATGGTTATTTCCTGGCATCATATGTATGATACTTTACAAGAAAGCGAAACAAAACTAAAACCGTCAGCAAAACTAGTGTGAACGCTGAGTTAAAAATCTATTTTAAGTCCTGACTAATAAGCGAAATACCGGAAGATCTGAGCGACTAAATATTTCATCATACACGTACTATTAGTCTACTATTGACGTGTATCGGAAAAAAATATCTGTGGTCTACAGGTTTATATGTATGAACTTAAAGTTCATCGCAAGTCGCCTTCCTTGTTTTGTGAAAGTGTGTCAAGTACCTTATCTAAAGCTCCTTGCCGTGTTTACATATACAAACCACTCAATATTCGGGCAAACAATCGCCTGATACAAACGAGGTTTAAAAATAGATTCCGTCACACTTCACCCGGCGTATGAATTATTCATGTTGAATCAATTTTCTATTTAAGTGGACAAGATTTAATGTATTTATTTATCTCGGTTATGTACATAGTTATCTACACAAAAACTGCTTCAGAAAAGTAAATCATACATAAACATGTGCTTTCATTACTTGCCATACAAATTTTGGCAATTTGCCATGTTTACGACCAGAAGCCGTTGATAGGGATTTTCCAACTTTGCAGAGCTCAAGGCCATTAAATACTGTATAACAACATCTTTGTGCTAGTTATCAGATATAGTTTAGCCCTACTGTTTTGCAGCCACAGCTTGTAATAACTATCGTGTACCTAATAAAAACTACGCTAAACATTGAACTGATGTAATTTTTCCAATTATTTCACATTGTAAAACATACAGAGATTTAATTAACTCCTAAAACGTATTATTGAGAGAAAATTTGTGTTTGTTCAGCATATCCAATTTTGAAGACAAATAAATATATCAAGTTTTACTTCGAGGTATATATCGAACAATTAACTAAAAAGAATTATATTTATAATGGATGTATATGGGTATGGCAGAAACATGTGCAACAGACAATCTCTAGCCACTGCAATAATAATATAAATGCACCTCTGACAAAAAATATATAACAAGATTTTAAAAAAATGAAATTAACAAGCATCTGTAAAAATCATAAATGTATGGATAGATAAAGTGTATTTACCTGTGATTTGTGTCACCTAAAAGTGAAATATTGTAAAAAGTCCTCAGAAAGCGTGTTATCCAGTAGAATGTCTATCGAATAATAGTAAATACAGCCGGTACAACTCAGTATATAGTAGATACATGATTGACAAGGGGGCGGAGTCGAGTCACGTCTCATCGGCACTCTACCATCGAATCATAGAGTATAGCTACGTGTATTCGGTGAAATGAGATACATGTATATTAATAAACAAGTGGAAATTCCGTGGCAAAATAGTATTGTTAATGCTTGAATATCTATAACCCGATCTGATAAAAAGTGTCTGTCCACAGAATGAGTGACTGTCCTTATTTTTTATACTTATATTACAAAATATTCGATTTCTACTCAAGATGGTATAAATATTTCAATGTACTGCACATTGATGTTTTAGGTAACATTATACTAATGATGTATCCGACTTCATTAAAAATCCAAGCCTTTGGAAATAAAATTCATGTATATTTTGTCTTTTGTTTGTATGAAGCTAATTCTTGTTTAATGTTTCTTCCATCATACAGGACCCGGCCATTCTAATTCATCTTTAGATTTAGAATACATTCACAGATAGATAGATTTTTAACGATGCATTGTAAAAGAGAAAGTGAACGATATTACATCTTTTATCTATAGGATTGACTGTCCGAAAGGTAGCATTTTGTAATGAACTCTGAAACAGGAAATGGATTATATTTTGTATTTATTTTTCATAACAATTGCTGTGTCAACAAATACTTTATTGATTAAGAAGTTGAACGAACAGGGCACGCTGTCTGCTTCCGGATTCCTGGTCCCATCCCGTTAGGGATTTGCATTTGTTTTCCACGTTGAATCGGTCAATATCCTGGACTTGTCATGCTATGGGACTTCGGTTTTGGAGAGTCTATAGGTACTACTTTGATTTTACTTCGTTGATAAGACCATTCGTGAAATAGGAATTTAATGAGTACATGTATTTGTAAATTTATGACTCAGTATTTGCGGTTTACATGATTTGTCGTCGAAGAGACAAGTCGTTATTTACTACATTACCCGGGTCAATGCAATAAGCTGGATTATCGATATACAATAAGGACCGGAAGTTCTGGTGCACAGCGATTACGGATATTGAACCGAAATCAAGATCTGCGCCAGCTATAATAAGTTAACAACAAGATTTTAATCTGCTGTTCGCATGTTGGTTCTGATGTCGATGTCAATTTACAAAAGTCGACGATTTATGGATAAGCGCGCATGTCAATTAAGTTGGTTGGTTGTTTAACGTCCTACTCAAGAATCTTTCATTTATACGGAGATGTCATTATTGAAGGTCAACGAAATTTACCTATGCTTGGCATTGATGGTCGTAGAAAAAAGAGGGTTCTTTCATGTGCCTACACATTATGTGACACGGGACCTCGGTTTTTATTGCCTCATCCGAAGGAAAGGGACAGCCAACCGCAGTGCGACTCGGACTCGAACCCCGGATCTCTCGATTAAAGACGAATACGTTAACTTCTAGGCCATGGCGGTCCCTGTCAATCAAGTTTAGCTGTGAAGCGTTTTTGAAAAACGCATACCGGTATTAAATATAAGATTAAATGGTTGGAAATGCACTCCAATCGAGAACTACCGATGTTTCACGATAGAGTATTTCAAACCGTGAGGCGTAAATTCAAGTATCGATAGAGATGGTCTGTTTTGCAAGTCATCCAGATGAGGCAGTAGATACCGGTGTTACAGTAGGCGTGCATTTAAGTAATCAAAGACCCATCACTGTTCTATAGTCTAAACAATACCGTTGTTTGGAGCCCTTCCAAGGCGATCTGTGATGTCTCTATCTCTGTAGAATTTCACGGGCGGTACGGGAACTCACATCAACAACATCAATCTATGCAATAGGGTTCTAAATATGAATTATTATATTTTCTGGTAAAACCGTAAGAATTTTTCAAGAACTATAGGCAAAATAATGAATAAATTAAAATGCAATTTTATAAGCATTGATTGTATAGACATGATATTCCACGTTAACAAAACAATATAAATTGTTTGTCTCTTCAGCGAACTATGAGTATACTATTATTTCCAATTTATGTCTACCTTGTGCATGAGAGAGAGAGCAACATTGTCCCGAATTGTAACTTTCATACGATATATAGATCTATAAATGATTATTGGAATTTCGAAGTCCAATAGTAAACGGCAAGTCAGACATGATGTCGATCTCAACATAAAGAACAACTTCAAAGTCAAAACGAAGTGAGACCAGGTAAAACACAAGCTTTTTCTCTTAGGCCTACAGATGTATAACGGTCATTCAGTTCTTAACAAGCAATAACAAAAAAAGGAAATTATTGTTAAATGATGGAGTGTCTGGAACGTGCCAGGAATTTGGACAGCAGGTGAGTGTGGGTAATTGATAGTAGAATATGTTGTCACAAAACAAATTGTCGTCAAACGGTGTAGTGGACTTCATTAGTTGTAGGTGTTGCCAGACTGTCATGTAAACAAAATAAAAATATGTGGTCGTGACACAGCAAGCCAGTTGTTGGCTACTGACACTCATAAAACCTGACAGCTCGGCAGTTCATCAACATAAATCTCCTAATATCAGGTAATTTTACGACCTGTGTCCGTCGCCTCCTTGGACATGAATTATTTGACAAAGGTAGAAATGTAGGTCTATAGCTAGTTCAGAATTCCTCCGTAGTATTCTAGGTCTCGTGACCGGCCGTTTTTTGGGTCCAGGGACTGAGTCGGGATCGGGATTCCTTATTGATTGGTAAAGACATAAATATAATGTGCACAGGAATTGGTCTGGCACTGAAAAGATATATAATGACATACGATCAATTCCTTTATGATATTCTAAACAGCCAACAAATGAATAAGAAGGCATCATTATAAAATCAAGAGGACCAAATAAAACATAAGATATGGTACAGACGATTGCTACTCTGAAGATGTTTGAATCTACTGGTGATTTTAAAGTTGAATATTTTCATTGAAATGGAGAAATGTTTGCTTTAATGAAAAATCAAAATTTAAATGAAATCTATAAATCTAAGCTTTTGTTTGAAAAAAAAAGATATTATTCCAAGGATCTTCTGTGGAGAAAACATTTATAAATAACTGTAGTCTTATCTTATGTGTTACTTCATTTGAAAATTAGACTGCGTATACAACAGGAAAGTTGGGTTCTTCTATGTATCTTATTTCAGGAGTACCTGACCTTATACCAGGTTTATACTGGGGTTCGTGATACTCTTATTTTAGTTATTTATGTTGTCCTGCGGATTTCTGTCTGTAATGTTGTCTGTAATGTTGAATTTTGAATGCTACCTTGATGTCTTCCAATATCTCTCGCCTAAAGACCACCTCACGTAGGAGACCCCTCACTATTAAGACCATCAAAATTCAGTCTGTTTATCATTATTTTAGGCTATTTCAACCTTACTTAGGATACCAGCTTACAAACCAGACCAGTCACTTGGATGGTCTTAATAGCGAGTTCTACTGTACTTTTTTTCTGTCTTAGAGCAGTCTCTTATAGTATGTAGGGTCGAAAGAGTTAAGGAAAAAATCTGGAATAATAAACCATAGCTAGAATTTAAAACAACATCTTTGTAACATTTTAAGGGTAAGTTGCATCTCTTATGCCAGATTTCAGGTCTGTTCAGTGTGCTCATTTTCAATGTGCCGTATGTAGGCTAAATAAATCGTACGACTCGCTTTGAACTTCTTGTGTCTTTCATATATTCTCGTTGACGACTTGAACCTTCAGTTTCTGAAGCTCACATACCTGATTTGTAAATGAAAGAGGTCTAGCATTACGGTTTTTTGATGTTCCAACACGTTAACTGTATTACCAGAAAGACAGGGAACGTCAGCTGTCCAATTTGAAGGCTAACACGGTTACAAAAACGGCTTTCGTAAAGAAAAATTTGAATATATTTGTCCTGTGTCGCTCTATTAGTATCCATATCATACATTCTTAATTTAATGCGCGTGTGTGTGTGTGCTATATAATATGAACCTTCGATTTCAATCTGAACTAGTTCACGGTCATATCCCCAAACATGAAACGTTATTATATATGGAACTTTTGCGAGTGGCGTTGAAACGCAAAAGGAATGCTGATTTCTTGTTGATACCCCGTCCCTTCTCGTTTCTTATTTGCATTTGATAGATAATCTTCAGGCTGTGGTTTTATATTCAAATTGGAACAGGAGGTCCGGATATCTCTTTGAACGTCTTCATTTTTTCTTTTGTATTTTGTGTTTGTCTTAAAAATATTGAGATATGCAGAATGGTGTAGTTTATTTCTCATGTGTTAAAGTTATATATGTGTATCTTTTATGTAATCATAGATTATCGTCATTTGTCTACGAGAAAGTGAAATATTCTGCATATTTAATTTCAGCGATAACTGGTGATGAGGTTTTACACAGTAGCCTATAGTCAGGTCTTTTGAATAAAAAATATTGTTTGTATTACTTAAAATGATATCCATTTTTGTTAGAATGACTGATCTAGTTATAATTTCTACCTAACACACCGGGCACCAGGCTAATGATATGTCTTTTCTATTTTTTGTGACGTAATAAAGAGGCAACCCGAAATCGAACCCGGAACAGTCGCTTTCAAAGTAAATGCTCAATCTAACAGACTAACGCGGCCATTAGATCACGTTGTGAGTAACGTGCCTCGATAGGGAAAAAAAGCAATCACGAACTCGGTTAATAAAAGTACCAATAAATCTTATGTGCTAATTTAATGTTCAGAATTAATTACGCGTGTATCTGTTTTAGCTTAAAGCAATATTAGCTGTAGGAGCTGGTGTTTTTAAAAAAGATCAAATCATTTCTAAGATGTCAATTCTTATCACGGTTACATCTTTAAAGTCAAAGTCTCATTGGAAATAATAGGTGTATTCTTTATCCGTCCAAAACATTTAACTCCCTACATGATCCTGGATTGAATAAAATTGAAGGACTTGTGGGTAGGTCAAGACCTTAAATATAGGATACATCCTCGGGGACATGGTCATTGTACAAAGTGGGCTATCCGCAATAGTTTTAACCCAACCCGAGCCCAACCCCTGCATTGATTTCAATAATATTTCATATAACTCTTGACCAAGACTCTAAAGGTTTGTCATGACACGGTTATATTGTCAAGGCCAAAGTATCAGTGCAAATGAAAGGTAGCCTAAATCCTAAAGCAATTTATGTTTTGTGAACTACAGACCAACTTTGTTCAATATGTTTTATTTCGTCAAGCATTATATGTCTCAGTGTGCTCATTTGAATAATGAAAACCGCTGGGGTTATTCAAATTGACCAGACTTAGGTTTCTAAAATCTTAAAAACGAACCTTGAGGTACAGTGCACGCCAAGCTTATGATAAGATTTTTTTTTCCATTTCGTACGATAAAGAAGAAGACACTAGACCAAGATATAGGGCTCACGGCGGGTCTGACCGAACAACATGGGATGCTTGCTCCTCCTTGGCACCTGATCCCACATCTGGCATATCCGGGGTCCGTGTTTTCCTAACTCCTTATTTTGGAGAGAGCGATCACTGTTGGTTACTTTTACCTTTTCATCAATGCAACCGTTAAATCTAGTTCTAATGCATTTCATTTATTAACATTTCTAGACTCGTGGCAAGTGTAGCTGGCCAATAGTGGGCGCCACCTTCTCCTAGACACCCGGCCCCTCTCCCAGATTTCCAGAGGCCCATGTCCTAATAATTTTCATTTGATTTGTAAAGTCTATTGAACCTCCCGATGTTTATAACATACATTTATCTAGAACCCTTCACTTCCATGGCATTCCATTCGGAATGACATTTTGTCGACGTATTAAAGTAGTTCCAGTTGGTGTATTGATACACAGAAAGTAAGAAAAATTATTGCGACGCTATGTCACACTGAAAGTTCATGGTGAGAGAAACTGAAATTATGGATATCCTGAAAATAAAGTATTGTATTGTTGTTCAAGTATCTTTTCAAAACAATCGAGCAGTAAGGCGGCTTCATCGTGATTGTTCTACGTTATATCAGGGGCTCGGTTTTTAAGGCCCCATCGGGACGACTTTTTAATCGATAAGTTGCACTAGCATAAATTTTCTCAGAGTTATTTCCCTTTGTCAGCCATGTTGGGTCTGATTGGAGTTTTTTGTGCATAATTATGCCAAATTGGAAGGATCTGTATGACAAAGTTGTCTTATTTTCGATCCTATACAAGTATGTATGTAAGGGGGGGGGGGTTTAATGAATTGTGTCAGCATAGTAAATATTCAGGGAATAACTCCAGTGCGCAGAAATAGGAGCGGTAATTTGGTTGGTTTATGCATAAAATGTTCCTCATGGACCCTGAAGATGGCCGACAAAGGGAAATAACTCCAAGAAAACCGATGCTATTGAAACCTTTCTATAACAACCCTATGTACATCATTATTAGGCTGCAGAGAAAATTACATTTTTCTTGTTATTGTGAATTGTACCTTGTACTCGGGTTTTACCAGCAACAACCATAAACAATTAACTTATAGATCTCTTTACACCAGCTGGAGATGTACACGCTAATGAAATCAGACTTATTTGTGAAACACGTGTTTTCATAAAAGTTATTCATGCATGTCCATTCAAACACTCTTCCCTTAAAAATAGATCTGATCAAATTCAACTTGGACATGTAAACAACTTAGTTTCAAAGAAATTATGATTTCCACGAGATTCTTAGAAAATACTATTTACTTCCTCTGTTTGCTTGTTGTTTTAAGTCGCAAAATATAATTATTTCATCGCACTTTGTTGTCCAGGTTTTAAAGTAGGCTAGGGGGATATCCATGGTCATCTCTTTCTTTTGTTTGTTTGTCTTTTATCTTATTGTCGTATCTTCAGGCCAAATCGAGTACAAGTAAATAGCTTCAAAGCATGACCTATGCAATGGTTCAGCCCGGTAGTTACCCAATTGAGACACTGACTAATTTTTGTT
>JACSZP010012016.1:0-12683 GCA_016161895.1 Pinna nobilis
CCCCCCACCCCCCCCCCCCCCCCCCCCCCCCCCTTCTAGGTCCGATCATGATATCTATACCTATAAAGGCACTAATTGGCATTGCCCCCCCTTGGGACGTACCACATCCCAAACTCACACGTACTTCACATAATCTCACTAGTTTATATTAGCAACAGCTGACATGGAACGAATTGATTTACATGTCGAAGCCTCATCGGCTTCCCGGCTCGCAATTTTCTCCGTACAAGTTAAATCCGTACACGCGACAGAGTGATTGTTAGAATAATGAGATTTACGTAATAAAATAGAACGTTATTGATTAGAGTGAATGCTTTGAACTAGGAATTTAGCAATCATTTCAGGGTAATATCACAGTTGTTTGTGCTTTTAAGCAGGAATTCCATCCTGTTTTAATAGAAATTCAGAGAAATCAAATCTTTTCCGAACCGAGTCTAAATTACGCAATTATCATTTCATTTAGTTCCCCGTGAAATGCAGAGTCTAAAAGTGTACTTTTTCGGTATTCGGGATCACGGCAAGATATAAAGGTACATTTAGAGGAGCATGGCTTCAAAACCAAATCTTTCAAAAGAGTACTTCACTGCAAAAACGTCCAATATTAGATTTATTTTTGATTTGTTATTAACTAAATAATCAGAGTTAAATCAATATAATCAATATGGCCAAAATAACTAGAGAATCTCCCCCCATCTCTCTCTCTCTCTCTCTCTCTCTCTCTCTCTCTCTCTCTGCGTTTTGCGGTTGGAAAACGAGTACAATGTTCCTAACAACCCAATTTGCACGAGTTGCCATTTAAAACGGCCATGGGTGTGTAATAACGACCCTCATTCCTTAAGGAATAAAGGCCATATATTTACTTACAAATCTTATAGTACATCGTATAGACGCAGCTGAAAGCTATACACTGATGATGAGTCTGCTCACTACTTTGTATACATTTGTAAGAGAGAGACTTCATATTCTATAGAAGTGACTAGCCACATAGCCATCTTAATGCCTTGATTATGTAACCGTCAGTCGAAAGTTTATTTAAAATGGCGGTATTCAAAAGCACAGAGTTCAAAAGAAAAAGTCAGGCCCTTTAAGTTTATTTCAGATAGTTGTCGAGTTCGGTATACCATTCATTCATTACAACACAAAACGCGATGTCTCAATGGCGATCGCGCATCTCTATGTTATCGGTCTTTCGGAATTTAATCCTTTTACATTCCAAGTTTAATAAGTTTCTTTTTATTTCCAGTATATGTTGTCATCGTTTGTCTGTTTGTGGTTTTCCAAAAGTCATTTTATTTTACACAATTTGTTTGCGCCGTGATGTGTGTAATTGAACTCCCCCTACACAAAGTGACCCCGGAATGGCCGAACTACAAAATAATACGTACTCGTTGGTGAAAGTCCGTCTTTGGTCATTAATCATACTGTCTGACTTATGACCGTTATGCCTCCCCCCCAACATTCCTACGTATTCTATAATTGAATCACAAGTCGCTCACTTAAATTTTAACTTTAAGACTTCAAAATTACCTTAATGATATGAGTGGGCAGATCGAATGTCTGATATGTAGTTAGCGAGTACAGATGAAGCAAGTAAATGATTTTGACGTGATTGTTTACTTTTCTGTGAAAACTAATAAATTTGTTCGTTTTCTGAAGAGACGAAATGAATTTCTTGGAGTACATTGACCCAAGCTTATTTTCATTATTGCTAATTTACAACTCGTTGAGCTGTTCTATCGGAATTCACAGTCGGTCACAGAGCAATGGATGTCGTAAATTCTCAACATAGCGACAATTAACGTGAACAAATGCCTTTCAGATTTAAAATTTTAGAAAGTTATTTTTAATCTCAATTAATTGACGATAAACATTGTAGGTAAACTAGAGATCAATTTCTACAGAAAATATTTGTGATCCTTGAAAAAATTCCAAATAACTTTAAGGATTAAACAAATCGTTGGTAAATTGCGCGGCCATCAATATGTCTGCGCATTCATTCAAAATATAATATACTTAAATCTTGAGCAAAAACATTTTTCAATAAGCGAAATGAGATTAAGTGTAATCTAATTAAATGTCAGAAATATCGGAGACAAATACCATTCATCGCCTTAACTTTCACCTTGTAACTCGCTTCTGTCTGGGTAACTTTAAAACAAACTTATCTTAAATATTTGATTTCGTTTTTAATCAATTCCGATGTTTAATCGGGTCACATATGGGTAAATGCGTGTAAATATTTAGGTACCTTTGTGTATCGAGGGCCACCGTTACTCCGCGATGGAGGGCTCGACTACAGAACATACGGTTGTGGGTTCGAAACCGTTCGGCGAGGCTGGTCGACTTTTCCTGTCCTATGAAAGAACAAAGTCCGATTGCACCGACAGGGTTTTTTTTAGGCGCGTTAAAGGTATCTCAGTGCTAAATTGCCATAAGAGCTAAACGAAAGCCAAAATTATAGGCCCTTTACTGGCACTCGGTGCCGTCTTCGTTAAGTGAAAGATTATTATGATAGACGTTAAATATGAGCACAACAATGACATAAAAATGATATTGAAAGTTTTTAAGGTATCTGTGGTACTCTTCTTCCGTTGTTACAAGACAGTACTGCATTTCATACACGTGTTCACAAAAAACATTTGTCTCTTTATTAAGCCGGAAGTATGTAATTACGGTTACGGATACGGCATTTTACGGATCCATTTTAGTGGTTTTAAAATCCGATATGCCCATCTCGCGTTGCTTGCGAGAAACAAATTTCATTGAGAACTATGTCACCTTGAAGAACATATAACATCGTACTGCACTTTTAATGATATGATGCTTGAATGAATGTTAAGATCGGAATGACATTGAAAATGCGTCGGTGATAATACCTGGTATTAATTTCATCGCCGAAATTTTACAACGGTTTTGCATACTTGTGATATCTCTCTCTCTCTCTCTCTCTCTCTCTCTCTCTCTCTCTCTCTCTCTCTCTCTCATATAAGAGAAAATGTATATTTATACATGAGCAAACGCCTTGCATTACAATTCCTGTTGAGGACTCCACTGTAGAGTTACCGCCCTTGGACCGGGAGGTTGCGGTTTTAAGTTCTGGCGCTGCTATTATCATTTCCCTGTCGCTCGGACGAGGCTGGACTGAAAACCTTGGTCCCGTGGCAAAGTAGTAGTCTGCACGTGAGAGGTCCTTCTCTGCATGTGAAATAGTCCATTACAGTGGTTGATATTTCTCAAGCCAATGAATGCCGTTACCATATAACTAAATTAATTTTGAAAGTGTCGTTAAGCGCCAGTACAACATCAGGAAAATTCCAAATTACGGAAGTTCGTCATGCATTTTGGGTACATCTGTAAGTATCCATTGCTATTCACTGTGTCTTTTATACCTTTATTTAAAACAAGCTCTGTTGGATTTGAATTGGAATTAAATAACCATTAATATAATTAGCGATTTGTTTTACAATTTCTTGGCCTCACACAATGCAGAAGTAGGCCGATACCTCTCAGGTCGTAATTTGATCAGATATGTTCATAGCATTCAACAATGTTTCATTAAACATCTAATTTATAACCCAGTCAAATCTTGCCACAAGAACTGAACCATTAATGCGCACTTGTAAACACATTAACCGTATCTGTTAATACACTGCGCGTGCACACAGTGTTGGTGATCACCGAGAAGCTTGAAACCGCGCAAGGTGTAGATGACGTCACTTCCGGTTATATGAATCAGAGCTTACAAGACAAGACGAATCGAATCATTGGGTTTCTTTTTGTTCAGACTCAAAGACCTTGAACTATTTATGACTATCTTTTAGTCAATGCTACACAATGCGACCGCCAGAGTGTTTAACAAGCTATCATTGCTGAACAAAAGACTCAGATTAGCTACTTCTATATATCATCGTATATCCCACTGTCACGCGCAAAAAGGATGTGTAAAGCCTTGTCTCTGTTCCTTGAAATTAAAACGAAATATTGTTACGGCAAATATTTGACAATTGAACAAAGGGGCGATTGTTGAATGATTTCAAATACATGAATTGTATTGATTAATGGATCATTTTTTGAAGACACTCTGTGTATACAAGTGTGAGTCCACATTTTGTGAAGACCTCGAGAGTAATTGTTGTTCAAATAATGTACATTCACGAGACTTTTATTTGTATTTTCATTGTGGTTATAATATGAATGAAATTGCTCCTCTTTGTATACTTTTTCATGATTTATGAGTTGTCTTTAAAAGTCTTCTTCAACCAAAAATAGGCTACATCTATTCGGTTAAAGACAAACTATTCAGGATATCATTCGTTGTGTGTTCGATGTTTCGTTTTTCAATATACTGCAAATGTATCATATACAAACGCATCACGTCATAATACTATCAAGAAAAGTGTATATGTATATGCAAAAGTATCCATCTTTCATACTCTCAACTTGAGAGAGAGAGAGAGAGAGAGAGAGAGAGAGAGAGAGAGCGTTCTTGATTAAGAAAATGTAGTAAAAAGTCTTAAATTTATATTCATGAAAATAAATTATATCGACAAAAAAAAAAAAGATATAGGCAGCGGAACAGTTTTCAGTCCAATTCTTGTTCATGGGATCTTTTAAAAAGGAGGAAATAGAGTGCCACATGTCGCGATAGGCTATTTAGGTCGCACTGGGTGACTCAGTACATGTACATGCATTAGTGGCAATACTTTTAGGATTTTTTTCCCTTTAAAAATTGGAATTTTACCCATTTCTCAACGAATCTGCTAATCTTTGATGATAACTTCTGTTGAGAGGGCGATAAGCACTTTGTAAAATATATCGAACGGTTATAAACTTGATAGATGCGCGTTCGATATCATTGAAACCTCCATTCAACCCGCAAATTTACCTTACAATTCTTGTTCGAGTGATCAGGTTTTTAACAACACGAGTGCTGTTTAGCTTTCTTATGTAGTAATCAAAACAGACATCACCTAGTTTGTACAGACTTCTAATGTTGGCTGGTGATCAATTGATATATATAAAAAATTTCTTGATTACCCAGATATAGCAAGATAATGGCAAACGATCGATCGATGTGCCTTGATGGCATCTCAAAGAACACACACTAAGATTAAAATACTGTCGTTTTTATAGATAAGTCAATGTGTTTCAGCAAATCCAGATCTGTTGAAATTTCAATAAAGTCTGATGTCAGTTATTTTTATAATAAATTTTTCATACTTTGAATTGTGTTCTGAAAGGTTTCAATATGTAATATTGATAATGCTAATATCTCTATGATGCATAGCACAAATATATTTCACAAGTGACAAAAGCTAATGTGTTGAACAAGAAAATTGAAAAAGAATTAATCAGTTAGATTACAAAAATCAATTTCATTTTTGTTTCTTGTCGCTAAATATGTCATAATTCATTTTTATGTTTGTCAATTTCTTGATCGTATGCAAACGAAAACGGATTTTTTTTGTTTCTGAGAATTCAATGCCAGTGCATAGGCCTACTGTATTTCCCTCTTTGGTTCCATCTCAATATCTGGTTTAAGAAGTATGAAATATAACATCATTTGACAATTTCTCAAAAGAATTTACGAAAAAAATATATCTATCGACTGTTAACATTTCGGGGAGTCAAACGACATTCCGACAATTGCGCATAAAATCGATTTATTCTCGATGTGCGTTGTTCGTTTACCGATACTGAAATTGATTTTTTGCGAATTTACGAAAAATATATTTCTATCGACTGTTGACATTTCGTTGAGTCAAACGATATTTCCCGATATCGATTTATATTCGATGTGCGTTGCTCGATAATCGATACTGAAATGGGGTTTTTTTTTAACGATAATCGCGATAATCGTACTTTAACCATACATCTATCATCTACTTACAGGAAGAAGGAGGGGCAAGACCAAAATGTTCTTGTTCAGTTGGACGTGTTCGAAGAACACAGGGCAAATGACGACGAGCAACTTCCAGGAGCTAAAGGGGTGGATCTTAACAGCCCTTTAGATGTCTTCCACGCCATATATAAACAGGTGAGATATATTTATCTATTTCGACTACATACCGTTGTAGTCTAATCCGCTGAACACCAATATCGAAGACAAATATACTTTCTTCAAAATCATGGGGTCAATATACACCATATCTACGTCAATAATTTATTGTCTTTTCAAATAATCCTTACGTGACCGTGTCTTCTCACGGGTCCGCACTGTCACGAGAGCTTATCACTTTTTATCTGATCATTGACATCAAGATTTAACCAAACATATTTGAATGTGATGTCTCATTCGTAATGTTTCTCCAACAAACGATTAACTTTGATCCGCATAAGCAAATAAACCTTGAAATTTATGGTCGTTGAAATACCCATAAATGTCTTAATTTGAATAAACACTGCGGAGGTACTATAACCAGTTGCACTTTGTTTTCTTTTGACACCATCGTCGGGAATTACGTAACATCTGCGCCTGTGTAGTGTTAGACTTTGGTGATGCTAGGTAAACCTTTAATGAGAAAAACGGTTTCTACTCAAAGCGTCGTAAAATTTACACGAAACGTTTAAAAGATTACGATTATCTAAGAGACAAGACGAAGAGTCTATCTTTAAGAGCCAGACACTCATTTGAAACGTGTTATAAACACCATTACGTAACGTTTTAATGACCATGTTTGAACAAAATGACTCTAGTTCACTAAAGCGCTTTGACATTCTGAAAAGTTATTTAGTACTTTACATTATGCGACTGTGTAGTTTTTGTCATTGTGATTATGTATGTATTTTCTAATTGGCATATACATTTTCTGTGTGAAAATTCGAAACTCTTCAATGAGATAGCTAATTTTATTCATCTAACCAACTATTTAACGCAGTTTAGTCCAGACGTATTACGAATATCTCTGTTACTCTCAAATGTTCAAGTATCCATTTCTAAATAAAGAAAACATTTCTGAATGTCATAACAAAATGTTGATTAGTAGAATCAACAACTAGGTAACAGTCTGATCACTTGACTTCTGGTCTGTCCTGTGAAGAATTGACTTTTCGTTTTTGTAAGTTCAGAGAGATCGCTGCTCTCGTTGTAACTTAATGACACCTCCGTCGCTAATTTTCTCAAAAAATGACGTAAGAAATCTCATAGAGAGATGGGGGTATACAACCAGCACTGTGATAGCTTTTGATGACCAACTGTTTGTGTGGCTACTCATCCGTGACTGAAATTAAAAACAGTTGTAATCGATAGTGCTATCATTCAAATATCAAGGAAATTAACATGTTTTAGCGTAATGACTTCATTTCTATAATTTATTCTCACATTACCTGGCTATTGAATTACGATTGTTATAATGATTTTACTTGTCTCTGTGAGTATAAAACTAGAAACACCTAGTATTACTGCACTATAGTTTTATTATTTTCCGCGGTATACTGTTGTCTGTCCCAAGTGAATTGGGTAGTGATATATACAGTGAATAACATGAAAACGGTGCTTCCACTGAAATTTCGAATAAAATTTCGAGATATTGCGATAGCTGTTACTCAATTAATTTAATAAATTTTTTCCATGCTAAATAATAGACGACATTGACGTATGCATTATAAAAAATGCGGATGTATCAACAGTTCCTGCTTAGATGTATAGTGAAGGTTTTGAGTCTATTAATGAATCATATGTATTTTCTTTTAGTTTAAATCAGCAAGTCTCACATATGCATACTGGAGAAAAACAAAAACGGAAGAAATTCATCGAAAACAACTTACGAAAGCAATAAATGATACATTTATAAACTGAAAAAACATTTTGCCCGTCCAAAATTTCGTGATTGAAGTTAAGCTTATGGGTTCAAAGTTCAAAGCATTTCGCATCCTATGCGTTGAGGTATTTAGATATGTTTCTTCGATTTCTAGCTGGTGCATGAAAGGGGGGACTCGAACTCAAAGAAACCTTTCGATCTAAACTGGGACGTGATACCGACTCGGGTTCGACCGGATCCTATGGTCATTGTTCAATAGGAATAAGTAGTAGACATTGTTTTATTAAGAAGTGAAGTAAACAAAAACCTTTTTAGTGGCGTGTACACGGCACTGAGTACACAACTTATACATTCCTGTGATCATATATAAACATCAACGCAGTTCCATGACGTCAGTCTTGAAAGATCGAAGACAATTTCAAATTTACATAGCATTCGAATATTTACAGAAAAATCAAGTTCATCGCCCTTTTATTGTTCGGGCACCTGCTATTTGGCAATAACCTTTATCACCTTATTAAAAAAAATAACATGTTGAGATGAATCTCTGTGTCATAGTTGTTATCTAAAAGTCATCGTTGACTGTTGGTCCCTGTCCTACCATGTTAGAGTTTTAATAGATAATGAATATTAGTATAGCAGAGTCAAGCTCGCGTAAGAGATAATACTTTAGACACTTGACACAGGGAAAAACAGTCAACCGTGTAGAGTAATTAATAAGATAGACCTATTACTAATCTTTTAAAGCCATAACTATTTCCGCGTTTTGAGTATCTATGATACTAACATCGTAATCCTTGTTTGCATGAACTCGCGTTTTGTAAACTAAATTCTCTTGTCCGCCGTGGTTCGAGACAATGGTCCGTGTCATTGTTGACCCAGGCGGACACCTAGATTGTAAACAAAGAGCATATAGGATCATTATTGCTTTGTTTACCACGGACCTCTTTGATTGTTTATTGATGTAATCGTTCCCCCTTGTCCCCATAATCATTTTACGAGGAAAACATGTAAATATAATTTCTTTGAAAAGTTTTTGATTACATGGTTATGACACTGTAAATGGTTGGCTGGCAACAGAACTAACATACTGTATATTCTATTTAGCCTTATATTTTATTACTGTTTTGTGTCTAACCGGAAACAGTGACCGGTGCTTTACACGTCCATAGTTTCGTATGAGTTTCCAAATTGCAGGTTTGAACGGAAATTCGGGGAAAAAGACAGAAAGTGAACGCACAAACGATATAGGTATTTCCGGAAACTGATAAATTATCAAGTTCACTTTTAATTTGTTTGTTTTTATGTTTGTTTTTTAATTTTGTTTTTCTCGACAGATCGGCGACACTCCAAAAGAGATACATTTTCTGACGACGCTTCAACACATGCTGAAAGTAGATCCAACTGATAAACTTAGTGACGTCATATGGCAAACCGTGGAAAAATTAGTGAGCAGAGCAACGTTAATAGAGTCACAGGAAGATTCGCAAAAACTGTTAATGTCCTCGGGCAGAAAAAGAGAAACATCAATAGACGGGAGGTGTACGTGTTCGTGTCACGATGGTGATAGGTCACGTGTCATGTCGCCAAGGAGATCAAATTCTGTTGCATTACCAGGACTTACAAACACAGAACAAACAAACACTGATGGACAATCACCGAAAATTGCATCACCAAAATCAGTGCCTCCACCACCTCCCCCACCACCACCAGGAGGCGGTATCCCACCTCCGCCAGCCCCTCCTCCGCCTCCACCTCCTATTGGAGGCGCACCCCCTCCTCCACCACCACCACCTCCGTTCGGTGGTGCTCCCCCACCTCCACCTCCCTTTGGAGGTGCACCCCCACCACCTCCTCCACCAGGAGGCGCTCCATTATCAGCTCACAGATCGCTGCCTCAGGTGAAACTACCTCAACAAAATGTTCCAAAACCAAAAACCAAAATGAGGTCTCTACAATGGACAAAAATTCCAGCGAATAAAATTGTGAATGGAAAGCCTAATATGTGGTCAAATGTTGGGAAACGATTCAATGGATTTAATAAACTAGACTTCGATGCTATGGAGGATTTATTTAGTATAGCACAACCACAGACAACGAGCTCAGAAAAAGTCATTGGCGGAAATGTGTCTGAAAAGAAAAAGAAAGAATCAATGGAGGTAAGTTCCTTTTTCGGTTAATTCCGGTATATCAAATTTCTGTCGCTGCATTATTTAAGCCAGGAAGTTTGCTAAAAATTTGGGAATATCTTTACGTTGATTCATTGTCGTCGAATATTTTCTTTTAAGCTCTTAGGCTTGAGTTTGTCAGAACGCCATGAAACCTAAATTCTGGCTGTATACTGACCTATTTCAGTTTCCGTTTCTTCGGCCAGGTCAGGCGCTCTGCATCATTTCGTTTTTCTTGTTTCAATCTTACGTTTTCGTAGGTGTATTTATGGCCCTACAATGTTCTATTTTGACCGATTTGAATTCATGTCTCATTTATTTCTCATGGTTTATCAAAGCATCCATGTTCTTTTCGTATTCCTACCCATATTCTTGGATGACGTGAAGTTTTCATGTTTTTCGTTGTTAAGTTGACACTTTACGACGTAGCTACTTATAGCGTATAGTAGAGTACCTGGTCCTACGCGTCATAAAGAAAACAGTTTATGTGGGAACTTACGAGTTGTCTGGTGTGAAGTAATTGATTAATATCTGTGGTCATTCTGTTGTCCTCCCCCACAGAAGGAAGCGATTATCTAATGTCAAGATTTGACGTGTCAACTAGGACTGGTCGTAATTGCTGTGTTGTTTTTTAGTGTCTCACTCGAGAATATATCACTGATATACAGAGAGGTCACATAATTTCAATCATGTACTTCAAAATTTGACTTTTCCTCGGCAGCTAGGGCCATTGAGGAGGGGGAGGGGCATCATCAATGCCGGTGAAAGGCGACATTTTTTATCAGTGTCCGTACCTACAGCAATTGAGCTGTTAGGGTTCCTAAACATGCCGACACGGAATGAGACATAGGACCAAGCTTTTTATTGTACCATTCCAAAGTTACGAAAAACTTAAAACTTACGAAATTCGTTTTTATGCAACTTATACATGCGCGTGTAGTTGTATCATTCTGGGATAGGTGTCCAAAACTTGATTTAAAACTTAGTTACGTTCAAAATACATATCAGAACCAAAATTCGAGTATGTTAAAAGAGACGCACAGCAACGTACTTCAATATCAGTTTAAAATTTGGATCAACTTACGTTTTTTTCAAAAACATTGGAAGAGAGTGCGATCTCAAGGTTTTGAAAACTTGCTCAAATTGTTTTAGATATGATTAATTACACACTTCAGAATAACACAAAAGCAGTGCAGGTATTTGAATAATGCAGGTACATTTTTGGCTGGATTGACTGGCTTATATCAATTTCAAAATTGAAGGGAAATAAGGGTGAGTTGAGTACTGAATTTGAGCTGCAGACTTTTGAAGTTACTCAAACCCCGCAGCACATGGGACTTTATAAATATTTTATATTCATAAAAATTTTAATGGTTCTTTTGCGGTTATTTGGAGGTTATTCTTCAAGGACAAACTTTTAAATAAAAGAAACCTCAAGATGTAAAAAATGAGAACTAAACAATTCTTTCGAATAGCCGACATGGCTCAACTTAAAGCACTTAATTTAAAATTTGGCTTTAAATTTAGCCTGCTTTTGAAGTTATTTGCTGAAGCGCAGATGAAAATGACGAACATCATTCTTAAATAAGGACAGAAATACAGTCGAAACTGGATATATTGAAACCGTAGGAGAATTATCTTTTCATAAAAAAAATCAAAAATTTCAAAATAACTGGGTTGAAATGATGATAAAGCAATTGAGCCGGAAAATTCATATCATATGGAGCAAAATTTCAATATATCAGGATTAAAATCAGTGGGCAAGTACAGTGGAACCTCACTATTAAGACCACCTAAGTGACTGGCTAAAAATGGTCTGATTAGTGAGGAGGTCTCCTAGGCGAGGTTGAAATAGCCTTACAATGTGAAAAATAGACTAAATCTAAGGTCTTTGTTGGTCTGATTAGTGAGGTGGTCTCCTAAGCGAGGTGGTCTTTTGGCAAGGTACCACTGTATAGCCCCACACAATTTATCAGAGACTGTCGAAAGAGTGGCCTTATATATTGGAAACTTCTTTAGGATCACATGGGATTCACGTATTAAAATACACAGGTGTCTCGAGGTATAGGCATATTCATTGAAGGATTATCAATATTTTTAGATTAAATTTTATTTGATCATGATATGAGATGTCAATGATTCTCAAATAAACGTATTTCTTAGCGATCGGTTTGTATAATGGTAGAAAATAGGAAGGTGAGTACACACTTGATCAAAAATTAATAATAGGTTAAAACGCCAAGATGATTCTACAGAATTCATATTGGTTTAATGATTTATTGGCCATACGAAAATAGATTTTTCCATTCTATAGCCACCGGCTTTTTATAGTAACAGAAACTATAATTGCAATTTGGTCCACACTTGAGAACGCTAATAGTTCATGTCAGTTGGACACCCAAAAAATACCATGTTTAAACTGAAAAAGAACTTCAAATATTTACTCATAGACACTGCAATGGCTACGAACAAATAACAAAGAGGAATTTTCACCTATTTACCGAAGTCTCCCGAGACAACATAATATTTGACTGTAACCACTCAAACATGTGATCTGTTGTCATAGTAAATGACATTTCCGATTTCCTGTTTGATTTGAATCGGAAAAACCAGAGAATACTTCCGACTATCGTACGTAAGTTTCTGCTTTCTTTAACTATGAAATGGGTGAAGTAGAAGATACCAAGGGGCATTCCAAATTGAATAAGTCAACGACAGACAAACTCTTGGACAAAACAAAAAGGAGACAAAATTA
>JACSZP010012020.1:0-10928 GCA_016161895.1 Pinna nobilis
TATATATGACGCCCAAACATGTATGGTGTACCTTATGTTCATTTATATACATAGGCTCGGCCTTCTGTGGTAGAACCACTCCTGACCTGCTATCAACTCAAATGCCATGCACAGAGCTAAGCTATAGAACTACCCAGGGTCCGTAATTCACAGGAATTTTATTTTCTACACGTTTTTTTCTTTCAAAGAATATCATTGCAATAAAAAGTAATCTAGCTGAAATAAAATACTTGTAGTAATGATGCATTTCGTGAAATCGTCCAGGGGTAAAAGTGTTTATCTGTGAAATTAAAATTCATGTAAATTTTCCACACCACTCTAACGTTAATGGACACGCTATGCAGCACAAGCACCCGGGAATTGAGGGTTTAAAATGGAACATATGAGGTTAATGAAATGCAGGACTGCCATGCAGTACAGAATCTTACTTTTATCATTCCGGAGGGAAGAATTTGAGCTTTGTGAAAGATTGCATGGCACAAGACAGAAAACCTGATCGTGAAAATAACAGAATGTTATAATAATAGTAGTATCAATATAAGATTAATGAATATTAAAAAGAACAAGTCAACATAATAAAACATATCATCTTTTAATTAAATCATTACTCAATCACAAGACTTTCTGTGATTAGAATATCCCGTTCAAGACGCTAATTGCGAAAGCAATGTAAATACTTTTGATCAAAGCTGAAAATGAAATGCATGCTTAAGATTAAATTAATTAGAAACGTCAGTTTCTATTTTTCCATACACAAACATAAAAAAAATACATTTTTACATCGTTAAATTGTTTTCTTAAAATCGTACGTTTGTATGAATTAACAGTACAGAACAAAATAAATAAATAATTATCATATTCTAATTTTGGTTTAAACTAAGCATGAAATGTGACTTCTGCTTATTCATGTAAATGAGGGCTTTGAGTATTTAATTCTTTTCATTAGTTCCGAAAAAAAAAAACGATCTTGGAAAAAATAATGTTGATAGATTTGCTTTTTAGATAAGGTTCTAGTCAACAGTCAGATATTAATTTTTATTTTACAATGTAAGTAGAATTATTACTTAATTAAGTTATGTAAGGGGACACAAATACATTATAAACATGCAGAGAACTAGATAACACCCAATTGACTATAAATCTAAATCCAAATAGAGATTAAGATATCTTGAAATTTGGGACTGTGTTTTTTTTTGGGTCCACTTCAAACATTTAGAAGCCATGGTTGAGTATTTAGATAATTTGTGCTTTTGGCCTTGGTTATTCACGCCGCTTTTAAAAATGCAGGGGCAATATTTGAGCTTTAAGAGATTTTATGTTTTGAGACCATGGTTTTCCAGAACATATCATGAACATTCATGCCAAACCCTGAGTTAAAGAGAGACTACGCATTTTTCAGGCCATATGTAGGAAATCAAAAGGAGGTCAAATCTACAAATATCACATTTGAAAGGATGTCTAATCATTTGCCACACAAGTATATATATGTACAATAAGAAGACTGAAAAAGACATGGAAGAGGAGATTAACACATCATTACTAACTTAAAAAACTACAGAATAGGGTAAAATGGGAGTAAGGTAATGATATGATTTAAAAGTAATGATCATTTAATTTGTTGCTTTGCACTACAATAAGGTATGGCAGAATTTGCATTCTAAAAACAATTAAACTTTATTACAATGTCACATGATATAAAGGGTCTAACAGAGATAGATACAAAATGATGAACCATCAGGAATACAGGTATCTAATATCCATGGAAACTACAAGACAAGGATTAAGTTTCTCAAAGTCCTATTAGCAAATACATGTATTGTAGACATTTGTAATACTTATTAACTTATATCCTGTTTTAACATAGATCTTGGTATAAATAACCATTAGCTTTCCTTCTTTTCTAAGACATTCCGGAAACTGACTTTAGAAGAGTTCTGTTATATCATTTTTTTATTTCCAGGTAAGTCTATGTTATCCATCTATTTAAGACAAATATCACCCTAATACAGAACTTTTGAGATTCACAACTTAGACTGTTTCCAGCTTTCTTTGTAGACTATGATCATTTGATAAGTTTTAGGCATTGCTTTATTTACATAGTAGCAATAACATTAAACTGAAAAACTGAAAACAGTTTACACTAAATTATAGTAGTTGATAATCTGTGCGAAAAAAAGCCTGAGAAAATCAAAATTGGCTCTATACCCAGCATTGTGAATTTTATACCAAGATGCAAGTATGACAGAAGGAAAAAGGCATACTCATAATCAGAGAATACTCATACTTTTGTATTTCAGAAATTATTATTTATCAATTTCAGACTTTTGCCACCATTTTGAATTAATTTTCATTGCAAGTGTATGTTAGTTATAAAGAGTACAATAAACGTTATTTAAAATTCTGATTTTCAAGTTTTAGGAATTGCATGCTAATATAGAATATTTTAAGAAAAAAGCATTTTTCACAATAAGAAGGCAATAGTTCCTCTGTTTTACAAATTTGCACTTACAGTTATATTTGTATATTTGCCAAAATCATTGATTTAGCGAAGAGTCTATCAGTTTTACTCACCAAGTTCACTATATCTTAATATTGTGTAGTACAATACATGTTACTTAGTAGCTTACTGATAAAACACTAGAAGTATCTATAAGAATACTAATTAAAGGGCAAAATGAAATATAAGGGTTATGATTATTGACACTAAGTGACATGTAATAGAGAAAATAGATAATCATACTTGGTATACAAATCTTAAAAGGTAAGAATAAAGAGTAAGACTGATAAATTGCATGACCTGAATAAAAGTTGATAGAAAAATGAAAAGATAAAAATTTACCTGATCTGTGGGTAGAAGCTTAAAATTTTCTGAAGGATTCGTTATCACATATCGCTTTGATGAGGGGCTACTTGAAGCTTCGTTGGTATCGCGAAACCTGTATAGCCCTATACATAATAAGCCCAGATTCCTTAGTGCATGAAGGAATAGATTTCCATATTTCCCATCCTCCTGGAAAAGTAAGTTTAATGGGATAAACATCTACAGAAAAGTAAGCATAGTGAATTATGTGGTGGAATATTGAGGGACTGAAATCTCATAAGTCCCAGTGTATGTGAAAAGTTTTGTACTTAGTGGATTTAGCATGTAAGAGATAGACAAAGAAAGTACTTATCTAACACAGTGAAACATGTACATGTACAATGTATATGACTAATAGAATCTTACATGGTTGTGATGAGTGCATGAACAGGGAAATCTCAACCCAAGTGGTAAGAATCTGTTTGTCCAGTCCGAGGATTTCCCAAGAATTGGACTCTCAGATTCTTACCGCGAGGGTTTAGATTTCCTTCTCCACTCAACACATCCATGTTTGATTCTTTTTCTCCCACACTTTATTCTCCATTACTACACGGAACTTGGTAAAACGTTCAGCCATTGATTTCCTAAATGTGACGTCAAAGTGCGTTCCAGCTGTCTTTCTCTAGAGAAAGACAGAGTTATCTTTTCATGGGTAAACATTGTCTTTCATGGCCAAGTGTGAGAGAAATCCTCCTCTTTATAGGGAAATGGCATTTATATAGAGGTTGAATTGTACACAAATGGTACTACTGGGGACAGCCAAAAGGAGTTTTTGTGATAAGGTGGTCACTAAAGCAGATTTTACTGTATTAAGATAAAAATCTTATCAGAATTCATCTTTATATTTTCCCTCTTTCTGGAAAAGTAAGCTTAATGAATAAAGAATCTAACGGATTACAGGCATAAAAATGAAATGTATACAAAATAATCCTGCTGGAAAGATTTCCCATTAACAATATTTCACTGGTACTGGATTAAACATCTGAACCAAAATAGATATGGTAATTTGACTAATCCAGAAAATTTAGATCATATTACTTTCATCACACCATTGGTGCGTTCACTGTCATAGCAGCTATTAGCAAATGAGCATAGCTGACGTACTTCAACAAAGGGCTACATCACAACCGCACTTATTGTTGAATGACGTCAGCTACGCACATCGGCTCGTAATGGCTAGTTCATTAAATAGAACACATCCCATATGATACATGTAATGGGACAAAACTCTATTCACCACATGATAACCCATTACATTTGATCAGGATTAGTATCTCCAATGGTGATGGAGTTTAACTTGATCCATGTAATCCTCCATCAGAGATAACATTAGCACTGGATAATTCTCTTCTAGCGCCATTCCATCACTAATAGCAACACGAGTTCTGCACTTACATTAAGGGGTATTGCATGGTGTATTAATTAGTCCCCTTGTGGTAATTTTCCTATAATACTGTACCTAACATAGTGTAATTTCAATGAAACTAAAACTGGTTTAATTTGGTCTAATGAGAATTTTGATTTGGTATTTAATAATCTTTTAAAAAACTAACCTTTCTGGAAAAAAATAATATATATATAATATTCAGGATTTTAAAAAAAAAATGAAACTGAGATAGAGCAAAATGATTTCATTTTCCAAATACGCATACCCCAAATTGAGCAAGAGATCCCTCAAATAATGAGACCTGGGCCACTCTGCACCTGTCCCTGTTGGCCAGCACACTTGGTGTGCAGTATCCTCCCCTCATCCCAGCGCCCTCTGCCAGAATCTGTTCCAGTTCGGGTGTGGCTCCACCGGTAATTAGCGTTCTGATTAGTGTTAACGCATTGTCATTGAAGTAGCTCTGGAAACAAAGAGCAGTAGACTTAATATCTGTATGTTAAGTTTTATAGTTGATCCTACATACAGAGTTCATGTTATTCTTGAACAAATCTTGAATACAAGTACATGTATAGGTTTAATTTCTATTTTAAAGAAAAAAAATTTTGCAGGTGCTTAAATGCATGCATTCTCTTAAAAATAAATATGTATGGAAAATGTATTTTTTTCCAGCTAAGGTAAAGGTCATAACGGTTAAGACCTACCAGAAAATTCAGTCAAATGTAGCTTCATGGCTTCCATAAGTATAATTTTTAATATGACAAAACGCTGCATCAACAATTGATATCTGTTATAAGAAAGTATGCCTTCACAATCTGACATCTCCAGGATAAAAAAAAAAAGATTAAAAGTGATCTCCCTTTATTAATTTTATAAGATTTGTCTCCCTTGCACTGATTGTTGCTGCTGCTGCTGTTGCTGTATTAAGACACACTAAAGAAGTTTTCACTTATATGGAAACACCATTAAATGTTAAATGGAAAGCATAATCTTTAGTTCTATGAACGGCATGATGGGTTTTAAATAGTGGGGACTGACATGCACAGTGAAACAGATAATGAAATTCCTCTCGTTAAACTTACTGTGCTCATTAGGGAATCCAGAACACTGACAGCAAATGCTGTCCCACAGGCAAATGGCTGTGTCATGTACAGCTCCGTGTCTGGGTCATCATCATCATCCTGATCCAAAAACTGCACATTGGAATCATTTGCTGAAAACAGAAATGTTATAATAACCGATCTTTCTATTCACACTCAAAAATTTTAAAAGTTATAGAAATCCCAATGCAAAGCACTTAGGTCAAGTCTCGGATAAACATAATGAAAGGCATTTTGTATTCAATCAATTTGACAATTTTTTCTGCCAATACTTGGGTCAATTATTAACATGAATGTCAGGAGATTTGGCTGCATAACTGTATTGAAGAACTGTAGCGGGAACTTAATTTACTTTTTATACTATCATACTACAATGTACTTGGATATATGCATAAAACATAACAATAGCTATCGATACTTATTGATCATATACAGGGTTGGTGTGTTCAATTTCTGATTGTGCGGTCCAGAATTCAAGCCGACGCAATGCTGCGGTTATCTGTTCCTTAATCTTTGGGATGAGACAGTAAAAACCAAGGTTACAGTAGGTGTTGGCACACCCTACCTGCTCTACGGCCAAAAGTGCCAAGCATAGGCAAAATTGGTCATCCTACACCAGCACACGGTGACGTCTCCATATCAGTGAAAGGTTCTGGAGTGGAACGTTAAACAACAACACAATAAACCAATGAATCAACTGCCCCTACCTAATTCTGTAATCAGAGGAACATTGGATCCACACACTGAACCTCTTCTGGTTCCCTTCACAGAACTGCCAATTGGTGAAAATCCAGGAGGTAAGAAACCTGCAACATTAAATCTGAATAAAGTCTAACCTGTCTTAGTGACCCACTGAATTAAAGGAAAACCTGTCTTATGTGACCTAAATGTGTGGTTCCCAAAATGGCTTTTTCCTATATAAATCACCTGAATTAAGAGACCACCTGTCATGTGTGACCCGTTTTACTCCTTCCCTTGGACGGTCTCTTAAAACAGATTAGACTATCTAATTTCTAGACCTGAAAATATTTGATTTGATTTAGAATTTTGTTTTTGTCAAATGGCAAACGCATTCAATAAGAAAAAAAAATGGAAATAAATATTCACTATACATGTATATACATTGTATTACATCTACAGTCTAGAGGTATCTACAGAATACATATGACACTATACTTCTTTAACCCTTTAAAATCCAGATACTGAAATGGACCTGTCTAAGTCAAAAACAAAATCATTCAGATACTTGAGGTTGAAAGGGTACATTTAAATATTTTACAGATAATCTTGAAGTTGATTCTACGTACCAGGTGGGGCCTCCATGGCCGAGTGGTTAGCAAGTTCAACTGCGAATTGGAAGATCCGGGTTCCAGCCGCATCAGCGCCACTCCACGGTTGGCCGTCTTTCGGATGAGACAGTAAAAACGAGGCCGTATCACAGTAGGTGTTGACACGTTAAAGAACCCTTCTTGCTCTACAGCCAGCAGATACTTGAGGTTGAAAGGGTACATTTAAATATTTTACAGATAATCTTGAAGTTGATTCTACGTACCAGGTGGGGCCTCCATGGCCGAGTGGTTAGCAAGTTCAACTGTGAATTGGAAGATCCGGGTTCGAGCCGCATCAGCGCCACTCCACGGTTGGCCGTCTTTCGGATGAGACATTAAAAACCGAGGCCGTATCACAGTAGGTGTTGACACGTTAAAGAACCCTTCTTGCTCTACAGCCAGCAGTGCCAAGCATAGGCAAAATTTGTAGCCCTTCACTGGCACACGGTGACGTCTCCATATGAGTGAAATATTCTTGAGTGGGACATTAAACAACAATACCATAACATACCATACGTACCAGGTGCACTCTGGGCAGATGCTTGTATCAGTCCAATACTGTCATCAAAGGTCATGGCCTTGATGTTGAGAGAACATAAGATGGCTTCTTTGTCTACCAGATGAGGATCGTCCAGGTTCTTGTCCTTAGCTGACAGTATCACACACATATCACATAAATTAACATTGACGGCTCGTAGATTGGCACGGTTCAAAGGAGAGCCCTGCAAGAACACAAGATTAAGTATGGTTGAAAGAATAATCTATTCTAATCTAACAATCTAACCTGTCTTAGCGACCCACTAAATTAAAGGAAAACCTGTCATATGTGACCTAAATAAGTGGTTCCCAAAATGTTTTTTTTTCCAATATAAATCACCTGACTTTAAAAGAGACCACCTGTCATTTGACCCTTTTTACTCCTTCTTTTGGAAGGTCTCTTAAAACAGCTAGGTTTGATTGTAGTGTTACATGTGTAGTGTAGTAAACATTCTTAATTTCATGTTGTTCTTGTGCTCACAATCAGGTCTAAATCAACAAAGCAAATAGATGATTCAAATGATGTCTTGTGCCATGAAGGTATATACACATGAAATGTAAAATCCAAAATGTTGTCTTGCTTTATAAAAGTTGTAGAATTTCATGTGCATGGGAGAGAAATATTATTTGCTGTTGGATTTCTTTATTGCTGTTTTTTCACCATTGCTGTGGTATTCAAATAGCACCAAACAGATGAAAGCTACGTACTTACTTATAACTCGAGAAAATCCTTCTGTATTTTGAGAACATGTACAGTAGAGTCGGTCTATAACAAATCGGCTTAAAGCGAATTCAGTGTCATAATGAAAAGGAATTAAATCCCCAAAAAGAAATACTATCTATATATGTAGAAAATTCTGATGCTTAGAACGAAGGATGCCTATAACTAAGTCAAAAGTCAATCCCATTTGACTTCGTTATAGACCAACTCCACTATATTGCATATAATCTAATCTAAAGCTTAGACTCGGCCTAAACCAAATGAATTAATGACCAGAGACCTTAACCCTGACCACAATAGATCTATTTATAGACATTCTATTAGTGTGTAGCACTTACTGGTAGTATTGTAAGTTTAGGAAAGTTTTGCAAAGTTTTCCATTCTCGTCTCAAATAGTCTATATTTCCTACGATGACCACATGCTTTAATTCCTTATAGTGGAAATTACTGGCTCGTAATGGCATTACAAGGTTGCGGAGTCCAATCAGAGGTGAGTTTGAATCAGCAAACAGGCAAACGACGACGTGATTACACAATACAGTCATGGATGCTTTGTCTCTGTCCTGAAAAGTAATAATAAACACATCCAGTCTTCAAATTATGGGAAATTAATCTTGAAATCTTGAATAATTCTACTACATCTACATACACATGTAAATATACTCAGTACAAGTACATGTACATATAATCTGCATCTACTTGATCCGAGCAAATAAAGATTGTCATAATACATTGGTACCTCACATAAAAAGCACCACACATTGTCAACAATCTCACTCGGACCACCATCTCATTTGGGAGACCACCTCACTTGGGATACTAGCTCATCTGAGATACAAACTCACTTGAGATACTAGCTCACTCGGAAGACCATCTCATTTGGTACATCTACTCATTTGAGTGACCATTTCACTTGGGATACGAGATACAAACTCACTTGAGATACTAGCTCATCTGGGAGACCATCTCATTTGGTACATGTATATCAACTCACTTGAGTGACCATCTCAATTGGGAATACCAGCACACTTTGGAGACCATTTCATTTGGTACATTAACTCATATGTTTGACTGTCTCACTTAGAATACTAGTTCACTTAAGATATTGAATGTAGCTCACTTGGGAGACAATAACATTTGGTGCACCATCTCAATTTGAAACTCAAAATTTTTATAAATATAATCCAATGTCCTCCAGAGGGAAGTTTCCTTGTAGAAATAAATAATGCAACACTCTATTTTCACAAATTTTCGGCCCCTTGGTGAAACTCTTCATGGTATATGTACGGATGTAAAGATAAGCACATTATGTAAAAGTTACTATCACTGTCGTCGACCACTTGATGAAGGCCAAGGGGCCGAAAATTTGTGAAAATAGAGTATCAAAATTTTTAGTTTCTCCCAATTCATTGTAGGGTAAATAAACCTACTCTGAAAGCACCTACTAACATATCATACAAAAGTTACCAGCATCTTGTCTGTTGAGTAGTGTCAAGTGCAAAGCTTTAATCAACAATATAATAACACATATTTTCTTGTTTTATATCCTTCACACGCCAAGCTTTTCCTTCACAGAAGCTCAAGATTTTTAACTTTCCCACTTTTAGGACTGGGCAACTCTATAAACAGACATGTTATATTACCATGATTCCGAGGCACCTCACGGTTGGCCGTCCCTGTCTTTTGGATGAGACAGTAAAAACTGAGATCCCATGTCACAGTAGTTGTTGGCACGTTTAAGTACCCTCCCTGCTCTGCGGCCATAAGTGCCAAGCATAGACAAAATTTGTGGCCCTTCTTCGACACACTGTGACGTCTCCTAGGATATATAAGTGAAAGATTCTTGAGTTGGACATTAAACATGAATACAGCCAACCAGCTCACCATGATTGCTTCATTGAGTTGTCTTCCTGGACACCAGTGGAACATTCCTGTGGAGTCAAATTTGCGTGGCTCCTCTCCTGGAGCCACACTGGAATCCTTTGGTGGAACAAATGCACTCTCTTTTTCCAGAGGGGGAAGTCCAGCTTTACTTGGACTTGTAGGCCTGTACAAAATATTAAATCCTTTTTATTAAGATTGAAAATGAGAAAAAAAATCACAAAAACTTGAAGATTTTTTGTTTTCATTTAGATCCAGGTGGTTATCTCACTCTTTCAATACTGTTATCTACATGCATGGTATGTTTAGAGATAAATTTAAGAATAATACTTATTGATATCGTATTTCTGTTAATTAGTGCATACAATACACAGGTTTTAAAAGGTGTACATGTATGTCAGGGATACAGAGCTTGTTCAATCTCATAAGCATATCTCTAGTGTATGAAATGGTTAGTCATAAGTTACAAAGCGTTTGGTAAGTATAAAATCTGCCTTCACCATCCGTCATACCAACACAGCTAAAGCACAAGAATAATGCGAATAATACAGGTCTACAGCAAGAGCCAACAAGGTACATTGTACCAATTTTGATTTTGATTGGACGGAAAATACTCACTCTTGAAAATTAATACAGTAAAAGTTTTGTTGAGATAGTTCCACTAATACTGATGAGGTGACAATTTGCTTAACCTTTTCAACCCAAAGTATCAGAATTGTAAGCTCTTTTCTATTGTTTTAGACTAGTCAATTATGGTCTTTGGTGTTGATAAAGGTTAAAGAGATGATAAAGAAAATGAGTCTTTGTGACAAAATTGCTCCAGAATACCGTGAAAACAAGATATCAAGACTACCTTGGTAACTGAGTCATTAACTGATCTGATAATAGAGGTTTTATTTAATCCAGTGAAGTTTGATTGGTATTAAATAATGATTATGAAATAGCCTGAAATGAGGTTTTCTCACATTTTAAATAGGGAAATCCCCCCATCTTGCCTGGAGATTTTTGTATTTCATCCTGCATTATCTCACCCAGAGGCTTGAACTAGAAGTTGATGAACTGGACCTAAAGGGTGCCAACAAATGATAAACAGGTGAGGGGGGGGGGGGGGGGGGGG
>JACSZP010012022.1:0-11060 GCA_016161895.1 Pinna nobilis
CTCCAGAAGGGCTGCATAGAATGAAAAACTGAATGGATCTGAGTGATCTAGAAGGATGTGTGAAGAAGTGTTGTTGTTTTTGGTTCCATTCTGAAATCAAATTTTTGACACGTTTTTAACATTTTTTGACACTTTTAGCCAATATTAGCAAAGGTTCACTCTGATTTCATCAGTTTGCTTGATCAAATGCTTTACATGTTATAAGATCAAGATTTACAAATACTTTGTTGAGAAAATTATGCTGAAATTCAATTTTTGAAAAAAGAGGGGGGAGAGGTTTCACATTTACGGCTTCTTTTCTAAGCCACAGCAGGGATTTTGATGAAAATTGGCAGGATTGAAGTACTCTTAGCCCCCTTCACATGTTGTCGATTTTCAGTTGGATCCACCCAGGGATGGAAAAGGGGAGGGGGTCAAATATGTCCGGACGGGTTCCCTCCTTTGAGTAACTTCTTCTTTAGAAGGGCTGCATAGAATGAAAAACTGAATGCATTTTTAACTTTCAGCTAATGTCTTCAATTCCTGTTTATGCTGGTATTACCCAGGTCAACGTTATAGGCCCATTGGGCCTCTTGTTACAGGAACTACTAGTCCTGTTGGTATGGGACACTTTACTTTAAATTAAAAATTCTTATTCTACATAATTTGCATCTTGTTGCCTCAGCTTATCTAAAGCCAAGAACTGCTACACAATTAAACAAAAACACTTTAGTAATATGAGTACATGTACTGTACTTCAAGCCTCAATGGTAACATCCGATGTTTCACATTTGTACCAAACCATCTACTGCAAAATACTCGTCCTCTGAAGATATATAAAAACGACTGTGTAAGTTTACTAAAGGATACTGTATGTTAGAGAGTCACAATGCAAGATTAAAGGTTTTGTAAAAAAAAGAAACAATTCACCCAAGCCAAGACTGCCAGCCTATGTAGTATTTGTGAATTATGACCTTATATACCGACCAATCAGCATAAATAAAACAACAAAATAACGAACATCTTATTGCGATTTGTTAAATAATTGTTTATTGAAATCAGCCTCCTATAACCCTCAATGAAAGGTTATCATACTCCCCTACCCCTTTACTTTGTTTTCAATGTCAGATACTCCTAGCTAGTTTTTGGTATATGAAAACTACCAGAAAGTCTATCACCCTATTTTTTTATCTAGAGGTCATAAACTACCATAAAAACATAGTGAAACATAGAGTTTTGTCACCAGAAATGGTACCGATTGGTCAAAATTTGAGGTTTGGCCCATGGACTAGTAGATAGGATGTACGTTTACCATAAGTTCGAAGCACTTTCACCGTGCATTCAAATTACTCTGTATATACGGCAATTAAGACCGACCTGTAGGTACATTGTACCTTACGTTAGACAAAAGAGACACCTGGAGTCTCCTTGCGATCTTTTCACCTAGGTTTTTTTCCCCACGAACACTTCAAATCGCACAATAATCCTGTGGACGTCTTACAGGAATCATAGGTTACTCACACGTTGTCAGATTTGTCCAACAACCCCTAGTGATTGTTGCTAATGTTCAACAGCAACTGTGCATGCCTATAGGCAGTCCACGGGCTCATAATCCACAAGACACTCGTACATGCATGGCAAGATTTTCATAAAAATCTTCACGTAGACCACACATAAAGCATGTACAACCGGTTGTGACTTAATGGCTTTAATCTTTATGCACAAACATTTATTTAGTTATGAAATACATATCATTTCAGACCCTGTCGGGAGCAGACATCTAATCAAAGAGGTGGTTGACCAACTTAGAGTATGGTATTTCTATACATTGAAAGGAGAAAATTTGTCACAGAATGTACAGTGGGAACATGATAAAGGATCTTCAGTTGAACCTGTTATATTTTGGTACCTTATATGGTATAAATGGAAAGAACTTCAAGACTTCATGAAGTTACCAGAAATGAATATCACTTGTGTGTCAGATGGGATAAAAGTAACAATAGAAAATGCAGAAAGTGAACAGAATGCAACAAAGACATTGACTGCCTTCACAGATAAGTTACAAGATTTTGCACAAGATTACTCTTACACAGAGATCCCTGAGAAGCTGTGCAATATTATCATGTTTGTTGTAAAATTAGATCCTCCTGATGCTTTGAAAAGTGGACAAGTTGTCTTAGTGTCAAACAAAAACCTTGTTTTGGTTGGACATAAGGTTTTGTTAGATGCTGCAGGAAAGGTCTTAATGCAGCGTGCAAAGGACCTGAATATATACAATGAGACTGTTGACCTGGATCCAGGACACGAAGAACTGTGTGAGAAGTTGTGTATTATTGAGATTCTCCAGCAGAAACACCAAGTACAGATAAATCTCTTAAGAGAGGGAGAAAAAGGAATGTTGAACATAACTGGTATGAAGGAGTATGTTAAGAAATGTGTTACTGATTACTTGAGTATAATTTCACATATAAATCATGAAAGTAGAAATATACCACAGACCTGGGCCGACCTTCTAAAGAACACTGACGTTCAGGACTACGTAATAGAGAAACTCAGACGTGAAAATGTATGGTGTATGTGGAGGTTAAGTGAAGATGAATGTAAAGTCTTAGCATACAGTATGGATAGCAAGACATCAACGAAAGCATGTAGGATTATCTGTGAATCTATTGGTGAAAAAATATATCCTCCAGATGGAGGAGGGCAGAGTCAAGTACACATTGTGACAGGAAAGTCCCAACAAGATATAACTAGAAATACAGATGGAGGAGGGCAGAGTCACATACACATTGTGACAGGAAAGTCCCAACAAGATATAACTAGAAATACAGATGGAGGAGGGCAGAGTCACGTACACATTGTGACAGGAAAGTCCCAACAAGATAAAATTGGAAATACAGATGTTTTGAGACATACTCAGGTACAAAGTGAGACAGGGATACCTGGAAATGAAGCGAATCACCAGCCAGTGCCATTCCACAACAATGATGAAGACAAACAGACTACACATACTGAGCCAAATTCAGGAAAACCAACTGTGAGGCAGCCATCTTCTCTAGATAAACAAACACCAGCATCCAGCAGGAAACATATACATAAAATCCAGCAGTCAAGCTTTGATGTGTTGAAAGAGCTGGAAATTCGGGAAGTAATTGAAAGAAAGTTACAAGAAGCACAGCTTAAATGCCAATGGCAGGTACTTGTACAAACAATAGGATATAATTATTCCCTGGAGATTTTATCTGATAATAATGATAAAATACTGGTAATTAGAGATTTGATTCTTCAGACGGCAGAGCAATACAAATCAGAAGTACCCAAACCTGTCTGTGAAGCTATTGAAATGAGATTAAATGTTGACAATGATAAGCTGATATACATACATGAACATCAGAGAGACCTACAGAAAAACATCTCTAAGAGTTGTGGTGTGGAGGTAAACCTAGAAGATAATGATGAATTTGTGATAAGAGGTGAAAGGAAAAGTGCACTTGAAGCAAAAAAGCAGTTAATGAAAGTTTGCAAAGACATTCAGTGTTGTAAAACAGAAGTTGAAGCAGGCGTTGACTTACGTAGACCAGAACTTGGAGCCAAGTTGAGGGATCTGGAGAGAAAGGAGAGGTGCATCATAGAACTACCAGGTGAACATCTACAGAGACCAAGGTGTCTGTACAGCTGTATGTCTCCTCAGATGACTTTCACTATCACTTGTGGTCAAGTGGAAAATTCTACAGCAGATGTCATTTTTCTGCCGGTCAATGCTCTGGGCAACATTATAGGAGACTCTGGTAGGTAGTTTACTATGTTGATTTGTACAAGGTCACCTCAGCCAAAGGCTTATAGTGGTCTTTAGTGATCATGTTTTTCCTGATGTCCTCCATTGTTAACTTGCACATTTTGATTTCTGTTCAAGAACCACCTGTCCTGTTTTAACCAATCTTGGCAGAAAGTATCCCAGGAGTGAAGCTGCATAAAATTTATGAAAGAGAATATCACATCAATGGGCAAAAAAGTGAAAAAAAAGAGCTGAACACTGATTTTCATGAATCAAGATTTCTTTAAAAGCTACATTGTATTATGCATTTATAATTGATTGTTAAGTCAAAATCCAAAAATTTGCACATATATGTAAGTAAAATCCATTCCCCTCTGTATCTTTTGAGGTAATGGTTTTGGTGACATAAGGTACAATTTCATCGAAATAACTCATTTACTCAAAATTGTGCATAAAGTAAAATATAAAAGTCATCTCCACTTAGTGGTAATAAAACTGCTATTTTTCTCCAAATCAGTCAAATTTTTGTGGTGAATATTTATTTGAAAGTTGTAGGAACTTATCTAAGAGATATTTTTATGAGGTCATGGGGCACAAACATCAAAGATCCATATACACTTAGAAGTACTAAAATGGCCAATTTGTTAGGAGTGTAAAACTGTCAATATTTAGTACAGGCTTAAGTTTTGGTTGGTTGAAGGCACTACTTTATATTTTGTTAGAGACAAAGTCACTATCAAAAGTCAAAGGTCTTTGATATCTAAAGATACTATAATGGAAACTGCCCAATTTTGTTTAGACTAGGTATGTGTGCTTTTTAGTTGTTGGAACTAGTGTTCAATTTTTCAAAATATTTGTTTTATGTATTTAGCATCATAATGATCAAGCTGTTACATGTACTTTTTCCATTGGTGAATGTTAAGGTGCTATCGGCCACTTTATTGTGTATATCTCATACAATTCACATTTTGCGATAAAATTAGAAACAAAAGCTGATTTTTTTGTGTGTGTTGACTTGTCCAAAAAACGATGTACATGTACATGTGTATTTTCCTAAATTGTCCAGTCCTCATGATCTCTTTCGGAACAAGTTACATGTACAAAGCAGTCCAATTATCTTTTTGAAGATCAATAACTGAAGATATGTTGGTAGTCAAAATGAACTCACATTATGAAAAAAAAGCTCAATCACAATGAAAATGTGCCTGATTATTTATAAGTTGTTTAACAACTTCAGCTGGTCTTAGGTTTACCAGGTGAACATTTCAGGTTCTTTTTGCTACTTGTATTGTTTTTATCTAACTTGGACATAGATGATTTCATATATTCATTTTTCATTTCTTAAAGATGATGTCAAACAAGTACCGGTATACAAGTATTTTGACCAGAGCCAGATTAAGTCCAAAATTACAAAAGAGAAGATTCTGTTCCTACCAAATTCTAGTACATTGGAATGTCTTACCATTGTACTTGCCTATGTACCAGAGTGGACACATGAAAAACAGATAGATGATAAAGAATTGAAGAAGTTTGACAAGCTTCTGAAGTATGCCATAGACAGGGGCATAAGGAGTGTGGTCATACCTGTCGACATCACAGAGGGATTCCCTTTCAGTACATTTGGATATAAAGTTGCCTCAAGGTTTGTGGGTCAACAGTGGGACTTAAACCACAGGCTAGAAATATTCTTCTGTACAAAGACCGTGTACAATGGATACCTTTTGAGAAGCAAACTCCAAAGTGCAGTCTATAGAAGTGACCAAGGTGACAAGATAACAGAAGTCTTGTTTGGCATAGAGCGTCAGTTGGAAATAAGAAGAGGTAACTAGCTAGCTAGCTCTCTCTCTCTCTCTCTCTCTCTCTCTCTCTCTCTCTCATAAATGAGCATCTATTCTTGAAATTTGTTCCATATTTCCTGAGTCAGTCCTCATAGGTACAAATATTTTTTGAAGAAGTTTACTATGGGCAATATGGCTTTCTTTGTCATTTTGTAGCATATATTATGAATACCGAACCACAGAAGTTGTGTTATTACTTTCCAGGGCCATGCATGCATAATCAAAGATGTTTGCCATGGCCTCTAATTAATTACTTTCTTCTCAAGAACCATTGAATGGATCAGGCCCAAACTTGGTACAGTTGTTCTACACAAGGTCCCACATAAGTGTTGTTACTTTTTGGGTCCATGCAAAATCCAAGATGGACCCCATGGCCTCTGATTGGCTGAGACATTTTGATCTTCTCAAGAATGACTGTGCAGATAAGATTTTTGGGCATAATTGTTATACACTTTACATGTCAATATCTACAAAATTTGTAAATAAAATAGACATCTTTCAATAAACAGTCCACAGGGGAAAGCTTGTTTCTCCGGCCTTTGGGCTTAATTCTTTTTTATAGTTCTACAGGTCATAGACCAGCAGAGCTCATGTGATGCCCTGTTGTCCAACGTCTGTCCGTAAACAATTTCTTGTTATTGCTACTCCTCCTAAACCATACTACATGTACATGTTCACTTTTAGCCTTCATATATGTTTTCAGCATAACATGTAGTTTGTCTGAAATGTAATTTGGTCTTGTCCAATCAAAAGGGGCCATTTTAGGGGCAAAAACAGTAAAATTTTGTTATTGCTACATGTACTCCTCTTGAACCATATAAGTCTTATAAACATGGGACTACCACTTATGTATTCAGTATAATATTTAGTTGTTCTAAAATAAAATTCAGCCTGTTTCAACAAATAGGGGCCATTTTTAGGGACTTTGTCAAATTTCCCCATTTCACTCTTATAATGTAAATCTTGTTGTTGCTACCCCTCTTTAACCATACTACATAATCACTTTTAGACTTCAGATATACATAATTCAGCATAACATGCAGTTAGTGTAAAGTGAAATTCAGCCTTGGCCAGTCACAAGGGGCCAAAACACTAAAATCTTGTTATTGCTACTCGTCCTGAACCACATGTACAAGTTTTACAAAACATTGGACTATGACAAATATGTTAAGTAATATGTCTTTATTGGACTTTTAAGGGCCATTCTAATTACTATAGTATTACTCTGGTCTTTTCTCTTACATATTTTTGAAATACTGTTATAATCTTACACAGAGATATATCCTTTTTCAGATTTGCTTCCAGGAAATGATATTAAGATTCATGTCCAAAGTGATTCTCTGGTTTCAATGCATTCAAAGGTAAGTTTTCATACATAATTTATGACATAATTATGTAAAAGTAGACTCTTTTTCACTGCAGACATTGGACAAAAGTATTGGCACAATTACGTATGGATTTTCTGTTCACACTGGGCTACGATCTACTAAACTCATTTTGGCGGACATTTAAGATGGATACACATGATATTTGATATCATATTAAATGTCTGCATCCTCATGTTGTCTGTTATGTTATTGATATTGAAATAATTTTGGACTTACCTTAATATTTGGTGATGTACCCTCGGGCTTGGCAGACTTTCATTAATCTCACAGGTAAGGAGGCATACAACTTTTGTACCAATTCTGTCGTGAACGATGTCCAGACATTCGAAATTTGTTGATGCAGGTCATCATTTGAGTGCATAAGATTGGATACTGATCAAATTCTTGTTTTAAATTTCAACCAAATATTTTCAATCAGATTCAAATCCGGCAATTGCGGAGGCCATTCTAATGACACAATACCATTGATTTGTTTGTAATTATTTGTGAATTTTGATTTGTGTACAGGTGCAGTGTCCAGGCTTTCTACTGTTCCTATTTTTTCATACTTTTTCCTACTTTTCCTTCTTTTTTATTTTGATCCTATTTTTTCCTACTTATTCAGTAAATCCTCCTACTATTCCTGCATTTTAATCACAAATCAAAAAATTAAAATACATAAAAAGCAATGTAGTTGTGGAATAAAAAAGTAGTAAATTGAACTAAACTAGAAATGAATAATAAATCAGATTGAATGTTTAATGATGCATAGCATCTATTATGCTTAAAGCAGGGCTTCAAGTCAATCCTTAAATCCTAAAAATTCCTAAATTTTCAGACCTGTTTCTAAAATCTTTAAAAAGTTAAAATCCAAGCAATGAAGGCATGTGTAAGTTGATTAAATTATCCTTAAGTTTTGGTTGCAATCTTAATTTTTATGTGACTGGGCAATTTAGGAGAATATCAAACTACTGTCTGTTTGTCCATTTGTGTGTCTGAATATATCCGAGTATAAATATATCATACTGACTTACATGTATGTGAAGCCTTTTCTAGTTTGGAGTTACAGCCAGGACCTTTATGTTTGCAGCATTTTTAAGAGTATTAAGGATGAATAGATAATGGATATAATGGCGAATTGTATGTCCACACGATTTCTATTTTTAGCTCACCTGAGCCAAAGGCTGTTGGTTGTGTGATGTTGTTGTCGTCGTCATTGTTAGCGTAAATTTTTCAAATTTTTATTTTCTTCTCCAGAACTGCGCGGCCATTTTCAACCAAACTTAATATATAGTATACTCAGGTGAAGGGGATTCAAGTTTGTTCAAATGAAGGGTCAGGCCCTTATACAATGGGTGATAATTGATAAATATTAGAAATTTGGTGTTTGTCTTTAAAAATCTTCTTAATAAGAACCACTGAGACACCTGGAGTCAGTAAAGGACCACAATTGGGTCCTTTATAAAGGAAAATATCTTTAAAATTTTCTTCTCAAGAACAGTAAGTGTTCAATTTATAAAATTGATATGGAGGCATCACTATATATTATTATACCTCATTGATTAAAGAGAGTTGGTGATTGGTTGAGAGCCGTCACATGTCAGGGTTACAAAATATTGTGTATCCCTTGCATGCGTAATATTACCCTCGCGTGCAGCGGTCATATTTCCCTCTTGCGAAAACCCTTGGAGTTTATACGCCAAAATTGTCGTTCATGTTACGGTACTGCTTGAGGTAGTACAAATACAGAACTCTTATGGAAGGTAAACGACTATAACAGCAAAAGCAGCTTTCGTGAAGCAAACTTACTGTTAGACTTTTTTCTCAAGCGATCCTGTATAGGCCTATGTGGAGACATTATACACTCAAATTTTATCCCTTTGATTGATTTAAGACGATTGATACAGTTCGTTTAGTACCGTCATTCATAATTTCCTTCATCTACATTTGCAACATTACGTCACATCTACATGTATATGTACATTGTGACGTCATAAGCCTAGACAAAAACTTTCAACGAATAAAATGCATAGCGCTAGACTCTCCGATAGGCAGTACGTGCCTATATGTTCATTCTAAATTCGTGGTTTCTGGAGGAGATAGTCTTTACTGATTCTGTATTTCGTTATAATAAACAATTTATTGCCCTGATTGGAGGGATATATGAAGATTTGTTTACCCGCGACAAGTCATATTTCCCTCGGGCTCCACCCTCGGGAAATATGACTTGCCTTGGGTAAACAAATCTTCATATATCCCTCCAACCAGGGCAATAAATGTATAGTGTAGATTCAAGTTTGTTCATCAGGGTCAGGATGGGACAACAATAGGGGTCCAAAGTTTAACATAGGTTTACATGTACATGTATATCTGTTGAATAAGATCTTTAAAGATCCTTATCTCAAGAACAGTTAGTGTACATTTTATCAAATTAAATTGTAGCATCATTATATATACATTGTAGTGTAGATTCAGGTCTATTCAAATGGTTGCCGCTGGAGTCATGATGGGTTCACAATAGGGGTCTAAAGTTTAATATAGGTTTATGTAAGGAAATATCTTTAAAATCTTCTCAAGTATAATTAATGTACAGTTTTGGTATTCAAAGATGACAGGTTAATCTTTGTCCTTACCTTTCTGTATTAAGTGACACATTGAAAATCCCAAATTTCTGCTACTCTCTGCAACAAAATGCTCGGATGAGCAATGTTGCCTAATGAGCCTCCTAATTTTTCAAATATTGTTGAAATGATTGACTTGGTAGTCTTTGGATGTAAATTTTTATACACATAATGGAGGTCTACATTTGACCTATTTGTTGACTACAGTTGACATATTGTTAAAAATATTACTGAAAGCACATGGTCATTCATTTTTTTTTTAAAAATGGTTTGTTTTAAGCAATATAATCTAGTTTGGGTTTGGTCATGATTGTGCTAAGTGATTTATTTGATGTTATTTAAATAATATGATGTGATCAAATACATAATGTAAATCATATGCAAATATTTATACTGGTATGAATAATATGATTAAATTGAAAGAGGTCTACTCAGCTTTCTATTCCAGAGCATTCATTCCTATTTGCCAATCTGTTGATGATTAAGTTTATCATTGGCATTGAGTATCTGTGAGGCAGTAAGATTTCAATAGTTTTGACTCAATTAAGAGTGAACAGATTTGAAAACTTTGATGGATGCTGTATGTTAGTCAAAAGATAATGAGCTGCTTCAATGTGATTAAAATGTCCTTTAGATATTCTAAATATCTTTGAAATGTCTTTAAATTATCTGAAAAAATGTATAAAATTGCCCTATATTCTGATCCTTAATTGTCATTAAAATTGGCTTGAAGGCCTGTGCTAAGACACTGAAATCATCATGATGAAACTGTTGACTGACCTACATTGTAGTGTGAAGTAGTAATGAGTCTTCCTCAATGTCCAGATTTCTTGTAAGGTGAATACTTCCAGTCTTGAGTACAGGCTTTCTACTGTTCCTATTTTTTCCTACTATTTCCTACTTTTCCTACTTTTTTAATTTGATCCTATTTTTTCCTACTTTTTCAGTAAATCCNNAAAGAAAGCAATACATTGATAGAATAAAAAGTGGTAAAGAGACCTAAACTAGAAATGAACAATAAGATTGAGTATTGAATTATAATGTTAATTTAGTTACTTCAGTAACAGATGCAAAGCAGTAAATACTTTGCTGATAGCAGGGCTTCAAGTCTGTCCTAAAATCCTACACATGTAAATGTTGTGACTTTTTTTCTAAATTCTCAAAAAGTTAAAATCCACGTAATCGATAGCATGGGAAAGTCTTTAAAGCTATCCTTAATTTTGGGTAGAAATCCTAATTTTTATACTCCTAGTCAGGGAGCATATTAATTTATTCCAATTTGTCTAATTTTCTGTCCGTCTGAGTTTAGATACATGACCTATCTGGCTATCTCCTCCTGTTTTTGAGCTACAGCTTTAATATTTTGCTGGACTTTAACACATTTAATGGAAAATTACATGTCCATATGATTTTGATTTTCTTTTTTCACATATATTGTAAAAATGATAGTTAGACTTAGTAATTATTTTGCCTCAGTATT